>PVJA010008429.1:0-64472 GCA_004027025.1 Myocastor coypus
TCCCTCCTCCCTCTCTCCCTTCCTCCTCCCTCCCTCCCTCCCTCCCTTCCTCCCCCTTCCTTCCTCTTTTCTTTCTTTCTTTTGGCAAGGCCTCTCTGCGCAGTGCAGGCTGGTCTTGAGCTCACTGTGTAGCCCAGGCAAGTTTTGAACTCACAATGATCCTCTTGCCTCAGCTTTGTGCGATTACAGGCATGCACCACCATGCGCAGCACAGGGGAGCTGCTCTGTAGGCTGTTCCTGCTGTTGCTCAACTTTTTTTTTAGAGCTTTAGAGGCTGCTTTTGCATTCTAGTTCCCTTAACTCTTGACTTTGGCGGTCTGGTGCTCTATTTTGCTTGTGAAGTCTGATTCCAACTATTATCCTATGTGTCTGAGTTACTTTTATTACTGGGACAAATATCTGACACCCAAAATGGATGAAGGAAAAGTTTATTTAGCTCACAGTTACTGGAGGTTTCAGTCCATACACTGCTGGCTCCAAGGCAGACTGGCACGTGGCAGAGAGCAGCAGGTCATGGTGACGGAACTGCAGCAATGGCCACCAGGAGTCTGTCTCTGTCTAACTTATGTTACATTCAGGCTCTCTGCCTCAAGCCATACCCGTAACCCTAACAGTAGTCACACCATAATCTCATCCTGGGATCACCCATAATCCTGTGGGTCATGAGTTAATCTCAAACTCTAGAAGTCCCTGCTCCATGAGTACATGAGGCTTTGGAGGGACAACTAGACACACACCATAACACTGTCGTTGGTTGCTTATTTGTTTATACTGGAAATCGAACTCAGGACCTTGCACCTGCCAGGAAGGCACTTGTGAGCTACCACCCTGGCCCCTGCGGTCATTTCTGTTGATACCTTTGCAGAACTCATGTTTGTCTTTACAAAACGGTTAGAACATTTTTGTCCAAGTCAAAGTTCCGATGCTTTGTGGAATTCAGTTGTCCTTCCTCTCACCCTGTGTGTGTACTTCACGGGGTGTGGTATGTTTCAAGGGAGAGCTTCCTGGTGTGTACCCCCCACACACACTCCAGGAGGCTGAGGCCAGCTCTGTCCTGGGGGCCATGGTGGAGGCGCGCGGTGTCCTGCCCCTGAGCCCGTGTCCCAGGGCCGTGGTGGAGGAGCAGGCTGGCCTCGGGCTCTGTTTGGCCTCTGTCGCCCTTCGTAGACCTGTGCAGCCGCGTCAGCCCATCACTGCTGCACGTTGGGCCTTCCCGAGCTTTTCTCACTGTTGCGTTTTGCTGTCCCCTCCCCTCGGCTCTCCTGCTCTGTTCACGTTCTTCATGTTCACCGTTGCCTCTTCCTATGATTTCTGGCCAATTACTGTATACACGTATGTGAAATGTGCATACAGGGTTACAGAGGTGCAGCAGACAGTGCCCCCTGCTGGGCTGTCGCCTGCCCAGGTGACAGTTCTATTGCAGCTCAGGTGCTTCTGTCTCCTAGAATCAGCAGTGGTGCGCACCATTAAAACCCATCATAGCCAGCCAAGTGCTCTGCTTCCATGCCTCCCCTTTGCAGACCCCATGCGAACCTCCCTCCCTAGGCCTTCGAAGCTTGGCGTTTTGAGGGACAGTTGATTCCCTGTGAGCGCCTTTCGACATAGAACAGATCTGCCTCCACATCCCGGGTGTCCTTGAGGTGTTCCTGCTTGCCGTTGCAGCGACAGGTTAATACGTTACCCACTGAACCTGTTTTCAGTTGCATGTGCTGAACGATGCCCGCCCCCATGCCCCGCTTGGCTGGGTGTGCCCTGTGGCTGGCCAGTACCCGGGTGGTGAGTTTGGCAAGAGCAGAATTGGGCCGGCTCCCCTCCTGAGGCTGTGGGGCCCGCTGTGTGGAGGACACTGGTGCACCTAGGGTGAAGGTCAGCGAGGTCCGATGCTGAGGGCCGCGCCTCGCAGACTGTGACCTCCCACCCGGCCTTGGAGGCAGCGCCCTGGCTCCTCCAGGCTGGGGCCAAGTGGCTGAGCGCTGACCTGCTGGGTGAGGCCCACGGCTTTGACCCCCGGCACTGAAATTAGTGTGCTGCTTCCACCAGATGCCCTGGCCTGGTGTCATTACGCCCACTCAGGGAGTGCCCGTCCTTCCTTGTGTGTGGCTCAGGGACCCTCAACCAGAAGCAGAGGAAGGGGCTTCTGTGCTTGTTTCTCTGATACATCTCCTTGTAGTGCACGCCCCATCGCCTTTGCACGGACACACTTTTCAGTTGTTTAATAGTTGTTTCCTTATTTGTATAGCCCTTACTATATAAGTTAGCTAGGTTGTACTCTTTATCTCATCGTATAGCTCAGAAAATTGAGATTCCATGTATGACAGCAGTACTGGTAAGTAGTTAGAATTACTGTCCAGGATTGTACTTTAAAATTTAGTACTCTAGGAGCAGGTGAGATAGCTCAGTGGACTAAAGCACCTGTTTAGGCAAGCGCAGGGACCACGGTTCAATACCTGGCACCACCTGCCATGCCAGCCCTGCCCCCAGGGCAGGCTGAACTGGCTTCTAGATCTGAGTGGTGGTGCAGGCCTATAATTCCAGCACTGGTGAGGCTGAAAGCAGGAGGATCATTATGAGTCTGAGCTGCATAGTGAGACCCTATAACAGTGAAATACATTATAAAAAACAAAAGTACTCTGTTAACTATATATACTTAAATTTCTATTTTTAAAAAAAATTAATTAAATACAGATGTCAGTGTTCTAGCTCCCATTTATCTTCTTTTAGAAAATAAAAGGACTAGAGTTTTTTTTTCTTTTTTTTTTTTTTTTTTTAGACTAGACCTTAAGGTCCTTCCTAGATCTAAAATTATCTAATTCTTTTGGGTATCTCAGTCTAATATGATGTAGGTAGGTGCTTGAGTATATTTAAGAAATAGAGAATATTGCTGTAAGTTACACTTGAGATTTTTAGGGTGCTAGAGATGAAAGAGATCTTTGAATTATCCAGGTCAAATTCTGACAGGTTTCAGAAGTCCCTCTTGTGGCCTTCCCGACTCTGGGTTGTCTGGCTGCATGTCGCGCAGCCCGCGTGTGGGTCCTGGTGTGGAGTGCACTGTTGGCGGGGCCCGCCGGTCCCTGTTGCTGTGAGCAGTGGTTCTCCACCTTTCTAATGCCGTGACCCCGCAATCAGTTCCTCATGCTGTGGTGACCCCAAACCAAAAAATAATTTTGGTGGCTACTTCAAAACTGTAATTTTGTGCCGGGTGTGGTGGCGCATGCCTGTAGTCCCAGCACTTGGGAGGCTGAGGCAGGAAGATCGATGTGAGTTCGAGACCAGCCTGGGCTACAAAAGTGAGCTCAAGGCCAGCCTGAACTGCATAGCAAGACCCTGTCTCAAAAAGAGAGAGAGAAAAAAAAAAGGACCAAAAAAACAAAACAAAACAAAAAAACGTGTAATTTTGCTACAATTACTATTCGAAATGTAAATACCTGATATGCATGCTGTATTTTCCAATGGCTTTAGGCGACCCCTGTGTTTTGGTCGTTCAACTCCTGCTGGGGTTGCGACCCCCAGGTTAAGAACCACTGCTGCAGAGCATGCGCAGGGAAGGAAGGGACAATCCATGTGACGGGAGGAAAGTGGAGGCGACGCACGGGAGCAGAGGGGCGGGGCGCAGCAGAGGGGCGGGGCACAGCAGCCTGGGCTGTCTGGTTTCTGCTGTGAGTGCTCAGGACCTTTCATTTGCAGGCAGGCGCTGTGCCACTGAACTACCTGCCCGGTCCTGTGCCATTTTCTGAGAAGCTAATTGAGATTTTTCTGTAGCACTGTGTCATTAGAGGGAAGAACCACGTAGTGTAACTTAGCTGGCTGACTATTGCCGACAGTCATCCTCTTACTGAGACTGCTCTGAATCGGAAGGTATAAGGACATGCTGCATTCCCTGAAGAGCGACATGGCGGCCGCAGTGGAGAGCATGAGCAGCGGGCTTGACGCAGAGCACATGCGCTGTCCAGAGAGGCAGAGGAAAGCGCACCGGGACAGGAGCAGCAGCTACTGCACCAACTGCTCCGACAGCGACTCATCCTTCAACCAGGTGAGCCGCTCGTGGCCTTCAGTCATTGCTGGCTTCAGTAGCCACTCGTGTGAATATGCAGAGGAAAAATAATAAGACGACCTGGTATGAATGCTTTCAGCAGGGAAATGCCATCTGACAGACCGCAGGTGGAGCGTACGCCCACACTGTGGGTGGCCTTGGGGTTCCTGCTCCAGCGGGCAGTGGACAGGGAGGCCCAGGATGGTGGGGCTGCCAGCCAGGACCCAGGGGAGGCCAGCGTGCGGGTCGGAGGCTGCCCGTTGTGGGAGCAGCTTGCGCTCATCCTGTCCGGTCCCACTGTGGGACGTGGCAGTTGCCTTAGTCTTGGACCTTAATCTTCACTGCTCCCTGGAGCTTAGTTGTCATATCTGAGTTCAGGCTGTTTTTTGGCCTCTTTAAGCTCGGCCATATTCTTTTTGGCAAGAAAGTGCTTTTGAGGGTTTCATACAAGTGCTAAGGGATTTGAAAGCGTTCGCTCTTCTTGGAGCAGTGGCATTCAGAGCCCACCCTGTCTGACTCACTTCAGCTGATACAATTTTACTGTTTCATTTTATTTGTTTCCTAAGAACAGTGTGTATGTGGAAGGGAAGGACAGCCGAGCTTTACACACCAGAGCCCTGTGCCCTGGACTGTACACTGTATGGCATGAAGGGACTGCTGCGAGCTGCCTTTGCTGGTTTTAGTAGTAATCTATTGAGGCTGCTGAGGGGTTTGGTACGAGGAAACCACAACCTGTTCTTTGATTAATAGTGCTGGGCTGGTGAGATAGCTCAGCTGATTAAGCACCTGCTTAGGCGGCTGCAGGGACCAGGGGACAGGGACTGGGGTTCGATCACTGGCACCACATACCATGCTGGCCCCATCCCCAGACGGGTATGATGATGCCGGGATGGGGTGTGGTGGTGCACATGCCTGCAATCCCTGCACTGCCTGCAATCCCTGCACTGCCTGCACTCCCTGCACTGCCTGCAATCCCTGCACTGCCTGCAATCCCTGCATTGCCTGCAATCCCTGCACTGCCTGCAATCCTTGCATTGCCTGCAATCCCTGCACTGCCTACAATGCCTGCACTGCCTGCACTCCCTGCATTGCCTGCAATCCCTGCACATGCCTGCACTCCCTGCACTGCCTGCAATCTCAGCACATCCCTGCAACCCCTGCAAATGCCTGCGATCCCTGCACTGCCTGCAATCCCTGCACTGGGGAGTCTGAAAACAGGAGCATCATAATGAGCCTGAGCTGCCTAGTGAAACCCTGTACTAAGTACATTAAAAAAAGAAAAAAAATAGTGCTAGTATTCTTTTTGTGACTACTTAAGCTTTTCATACCTTAAAATATTAGATGATTTCTGTCATGATTTCCCATATATGCTGAGTGGTCAAAATATAATTAAAATATCTAGGTAGTGATGAAAACCTTGGCATTTCAATGTGTTTTTCAACCTTTGTTTATGTTTAGAAATATGTAGTAACTTCTGCTTAAGGATTAATAAAGGATAGGTACATAATTTAAGAAGGTACACGCACACGCACATCGGGAACCAGCCTTCTGGTGTGGCCGTGAGCCTGTCCCCATCCTGCTTCTGTCCACAGTCCTCGCTGCTCAGCCGCTGATTAACCCGGACGCTGCTTGTCGCCTTCCCACGCTGCAGTTTCCTCTGTGTAACAGGGGTGCAGTCTGCTGTCTGTAGTCGCTTTGGGAGTCTGATGGTTTAATATACGCGAGGTGCTTGATACCTCCAGCACTTACGTGCACACACGTTGGTGTCATTCTGAGTACTGGGTGGTCTTGTCTCCCTTTAAGACAAGGAAAAGATTCATGGTGCATTGTGTAGATTATAGTCAGACTTAATATTTACTTATTTTTGCAATATTTAAATGAGATATTTCTAGTGTATATTGATTTTGAGGCTGAGTTAGTGTAGCAATTGCATCAGTATTTTTCAGGACATGTTGTAATAAAGTAATTGAGTATGATACCTCTGTAAAAATGGCCGCGGCTGCTCACTGTCCTCTCTAGTACATGTATTGCTCCTTGGGGATGGACTTGGGGCCTTCACACTGAGCTACGCCCCAGGCTGCTGTCCCCCTTTCAGTTTTTGAGACAGGGTCCTGCTCAGTCCAGTGGCCAGCCTGGCCTCCATCTTGAGATCCATCTGCTTCCTGGCCGTGGATTTCTGGCATTGCAGGCCAGCCTCTGCACCTAGCTCTTCAGGAGGTCTGTGAAAAAAAGCAGGATTTGTTTTCCTCATATAACCTGCTTCTGATAGGAATATATCCCAGTGGTCCGGTGTGATAGCTCACAGTTGAAAGCACCTGCTTAGGCAAGCTTAGGCAACTGCAGGGACCGCGGTTCGATCCCGGGCACCACATGCTGTGCGAGCCTCACCCCCAGGGCAGGCTGAGTCAGCCATAACTAAAATAAACAGTTTTTTGAAAAAAAATTCTTGTTTTAAATAATGCACTAAGATTTTATTTGCTTTAAAACTTGTACAGTATCCTAATATAAATGTATAAAATAAAAAATACTATAATAAAAAATAAAATTAAAAAAGAAAACATATCCCAAGGTTGGACTAGCATGTAAAAGCCTTTGATTTAGAGCCTTGTTGTCACTAGGGAGACTGCACACGTCTTAGAGTATTTGTTCTGTTCCATTGCTTTTTCTCATTGTAGTTTGCCAAGAAATTATTTGTTCAGTTGTCTTAGTTACTTTTTACTTGTTGCTGGGACAAATACCCAACACTCAAAATGAAGGAAGGAAAGGTTTATTTAGCTCACAGTTACTGGAGGTTTCAGTCCATATTCAGCTGGCCCAAGGCTGAGTGGAACAGAGCAGAGAGCATCCAGTTCATGGCAGCAGAACAGCAACAAATGGTGACAGAGGCAGCCAACCAAACAGGGCAGCAGAGCAACAGCCCCAGTCTGTCTCTCTGTCTCTCTTTATGTTACATCAGGCTCTCTGACTCAGCCTATCCACCTTAGGCTACACCCATAATCCCAGAAGTACTCAGACCATAATCTCATCAGTATTAAAACACATAATCCCAGTGACTCATGAGTCAAGTCTCAATCTATAGATGTCACTGCCCCATGACTGCATGAGGCTTTGGGGGGACAACTAGACATAAATCATAACAGTCTGTCTGTGTCTCTCTCTGTGTCTGTCTGTCTATCTGTCTGCTTTTCTAAGATGCATTATGTTTAGTTACCATGGTGATTTCTGACTAGCACTAACAAACAGTAATGTAAAAAAGAGATCTGAACATAGCATGTCACTGTTAAGATGGATTTTATTTATTCATGTACATATGTATGTATGTATGTTATGGCTGGCTCTGCCTGCCCTGGGGGTGGGGCTGGCACAGCCTGTGGTGCCAGGGATCAAACCTGTGGTTACCTAAGCTTGCCTAAGCAGGTGCTTTAGACTGCTGAGCTGTCTCGCCAGCCCGGCCCTTAAAGTTACTTTGAAAGAAAAGTTGTACTGTGTTTAAGGAGGCACCTGGAAGGTCTAGGGTAGTAAGCATGGTGAGTGGGGGTGCTCCTGCATGTGGGTGCGCACTAGAGGTTCAGGCACGTGGAGGAGGACAGGGGTTGTTGGGTGCAGCTCTCGGAGTGGGTGTGAGTTGCTGCGTCCATGTGTACTTGTCCTGCATGGGCAGCTTCTGAAGTGCAGAGAGGAGTCGCATGTGTTTTTTCCCAACGGTGCCTGAGATGGAGAGCAGAGAGGATAGGTTCTTTGGGTAGAGGCGGTGTATCAAGGACTTCTGAGAAATGAGCTTTTAACTGAGAGTATCAAAGGGTTTCTCCCCAAGATGGACAAAACCTCCAGATCCACGGAGAACCTGGGGGCGCAGTGGCCTGTGGTGCGTGTGAGCAAGAAGATTGTGTCTTGGATCGGGTCTGTGGTGGGTGGGGTAGGACAGTGGCACAGTGCTGTCTGGCGTGTTTGAGGCCACTGCATTTAATACTCAGCACTGCTGAGCAGACAATAGATTCTGCTCTAACAATTGTTTGTAGCTCCTAATTATAAAACCACGGTAGAAGTGTGGGATGACAGTGGTGAAGTAAATTCGAGCATTCCCAGGCAGTTGGGTCAGTTTGTAGGCCAAGGGGCTCTTGCCAGGCTTCTGAACAGAAATGCGCTCCAGCAGACTCACCCGTCAGTTTGCAGTAGCATGGGAATGGGGGAGAATGGCTGTGAGGAGACCAGCTGTCACTGCAGCTGATGGACGTCCTGGGGGTCCCCGCTGAGATGGCATCATGGGGGCACATGGAGGGGGCTGAGGACAAAGTTCCTAGAGGTGGAGTTGTTGAGCTGTGAAGAGATAGCGTGAGAACAGGTGTGGCCAGGACCTCTCAGGCTTAGGGCTCAGGGGCCAAAGGGCAATGGAGTCAGGAGCATCTGGGGTCGGTGTGGAGAGCAGCGTGGCGAAGGCAGCAGGCTGCACCGGTCACAAGTGCTGATGGCTGGGCACGTGCCAGCTCACGTGGAGGCAGCACAGTAGGGGTCCCTGTCGCAGTGGCTGCTGTGCATGCTAGGACCAGAGGCTGGCTGAGCCTCCTCATAAGGAGACCCATGGGTGGCCCTAAAGACAGAGGATGGCGAAGATGCTGCAGTGTCCCCCAGAGTAGCAGGGAGGGGCCGCAGCCTGCATGAGGACACAGAGAAGGATGCCTCAGCCTGACCAGGGCAGGGAGTGGGGTAGCAGGAAGTGAGGGCAGCGTGGTGTGAGTGACCCCAGCTCGAGACCACGTGGAGGCCTGGTGGGCTGAGGGCATTCACCGGTGTCTGGGGCCAGGAGGTTTGGAATGAAGAAGCAGCTGTGAATTCTGCTGGGCTGTGTTCCTTCCAAGATGCCTGCTAGACCTCCACACCCACAAGGCCTTCAGCTGTGTGATTCTACAGAGGAAGTGGCTGGTGGAAACTGGTGTCACGATGTCACTGAGGCAGGGAGAGGAGGGGCCCGCCGGCCTCATGGTTGGAGAAGTTGCTTAGCCTCTGGTGTTCCAGCTTCTCGTGTTTGAGAGTGACTGTGACTTCAGAGAGTATAGTACTTGTCACGTACTGGGTAAGAGCTTGTAGCTATTAGTGTAATTTTTGTTCAGACAATCTTATAGATGTTATAAATTTTTAAATAGTTTTTGATGGGGAGAAAGACCTGCCTTTCTCTTGAATAGCTTATTGTCTGTCGTAATTTTTTTTTAAATTAAGTTTTCTCTTCACATTTTTTTCATCAAAGAACTATGGAAATAAATGAAGGTGGTGTAGGACGCAGCAGGGGTGAAGGCTTCGGGCCTCATCGGCACTCTGCTCATGCCGTCTGTCTTGCCTCTCCGTCCGTCTCACTGCCTTCCTCTTTTTGGGACATACTTTGTAATGCCTGACATGTTGCCGTTTTCTCAGCAGATGGTAGTTTACATATATATGAAGCTCCGCTGTCCTACTGGGACATTTTGTTCTCTTTTTAAAACCCTTGGGAAAAATAAATCTGTTGGCTGCCCAAAGAAAATAGCGAAATAGTTCACCTTGTCGAATTCTGAAGGTGCCTGTGCTTGAACAGAGTCATATAGAGCAGTCCTTCTCCAAAAGCCTACTGTGCTTTGTCTATCGTGTTGCAGAGTTACAAGTTCTGTCCCGGGAAGCTACAGCTGATCGTAGACCACTTGGATCCCCGGCAGCCTAGAGAGGTGAGTGTGCGTGTGGTCATAGCCCTCACCCTGGCCTGTGCTGTGGGGTGTCCTGGGCCGGAGCCTAGTCACTCGCCGGCCTTGAATAGAAGAGCACCAACCAGAGAACGTCCTTGGAGAACTGTCGTGCATCCTTAGAAGCCAACTAATCTTTCTGTCGCTTCCTCGTTAAAGGGTGAAGCATTTGTCCTCAAGACTGTTCTGCACTGTTGCTTTGCATGTGATATTCTAGTGACCTCTTATGAGATAATTCACTTGATGTTTCTCTATATAAAATATAAGCAACTGCTTAAAATTCTTGATAAACAAAACTGTATACTTGTGTGACATGTGAAGTGTACATTGAATTGTATCTGTTTATGTTAAGAGATTTCACTGATTACTGTTTATGATGTACTATTTCATTTCGAAGTAAATTTGCAATAAAATAAGGATCTTCACATTTTTATCTTAAGGCATTTTCCATTTGTTCTAGCAGAGTTTTTATTTAACATGAGTAGGATTTATTCTCTTACAAATTTTCTGAAAAATCAAAATTATTTTTCTTTTAGAATTTTGCATTGTTTTATTTTTGATTCTTAGTAAATATTTGGACAATTGTTGAATGTGAGATGCGACTTTTTATTTTTATTTATTTTTTTTGTTTCAGAACTTTTGTTTGTTTATTTATTTATTTATTTTTATGGCCGGCTCAGCCTGCCCTGAGGGCAGGGCTGGCACAGCATGTGGTGCCGGGGATCGAACCGCAGTCCCTGCAGCTGCCTAAGCTTTCCTAAGCAGGTGCTTTAGACCACTGAGCCATCCTGCCAGGCCCTGTATTCTCTCTTTTTTTTTTTTTTTTTTTCTGAGACAGGGTCTCACTATGCAGTTGAGGCTGGCTGTAAGCTCACTTTTGTAGCCCAGGCTGGTCTCAAACTCGCACTGATCCTCCTGCCTCAGCCTCCCGACTGCTGGGATTACAGGCGTGCACCACCATGCCCGGCTTGTGACTTCTATATAATAAAAATCCAGTTTAACTGGATTTTTCAGAAATCTTTCTTATTCGGCGCTCTATTCTGCTTCCACAAGTAATTAATTCTTAACTTAAAAAATAGAGATTAAACTGAAAATTAAGGGGCTGGGGAGATAACTCCATGGCACAAGTGCCTGCCTGGCAAGTACAAGGTTATGAGTTTGAGCCCTGGTCCTGAAAAAAAATAAATAAATAAAAGGAAAAAGAAAAGAAAATTAATTCCTAGCTTCTAGAGCCTTTCACGTATCCCCAGTGCTGTGACATGAGGAGGTGACGGAGCACTTTGCAGGAATGTCTGCATTGCTTTCTCATTGAGAAAGCGGAAGTCCTGTGCCCATGCAGAGTTTGCAGCTGCAGACACCTGGGGTGCGGGCCAGCCTCCACCCTGTGTTGTTCCAAGGCTGGGGTGCATGCAGCCCTGCACCGAGCCCTGTGGAGTGGCGCTCTTCCCCAGAGGCATTGAGAGATTCGGGACTGGGATCTGAAAGACCAATAGAGAAGTACACATGGTGTTGTAGTGCCAAAATTCAATTTTGCATTCCCCTGTGGAGTGACTTATTTTTCTAACTCAGTAGTTAGAAGGTTGGGAAACATGGCTTAGGTGGGAAAAATACAATGGCACTGTTTCGTGAGGCCTGGTCACTCTTGCCAGTGCTCCGCCTGTCCATCTGTCTCTGGGCACACTGGGCTGAGCTTGGGGTCCCAGCCCTGGCCCTGTGGGTACCTGTTGGTGGCCACCAGCTGAGGAGTCTGCAGGGCTGGCTCCTTGCCCAGTGTCCTCTTGTCCCATGGTCCCTTCCAATTCACTGAGGCTTGAGATCTCCACCCTAGTAACTCAGCGTTCAGATTTTGAACTAGAAAACTAGTTGTCTTCCCTGTGTAGCACATAGAGAAATGAGTTCTCACGAGCTGTGTCTACAGGAGCATTGACCTCTTAATAGCACCGAGAGTTGCCCAGACTTTGCTTTTCAGCTCTTTGTGAACTTCTATTTTGGAGAATTGGAATTTTTCTAGCAGCGACATGTTAACATCCATCTTTAAAAAATCTCAGGTAAGATATGAAGCCCTGCAGACCCTGTGCTCCGCTCCTCCCTCTGACATCCTGAACTGTGAGAACTGGACCACGCTCTGCGAGAGGCTGATGGCCGCACTGTCTGACCCAGACCCTGTGTTCAGTGTAAGTACCTGGTCAGAGATGTGCTAGCTAGCATCACTTGTCTTTCCCACTGCCAAGATAGACAGAGCATTGTAGATTTCTCTGTAGACACTCAAAGTTAGGGAATTCAAGCTCCAGCTTTTGAGGTGTCTGAATCCCCTTATGGAGTTGCCATTTCAGGCCAGATGTGCAGTGTAGCTGCTGGCGTACTGCTCTTTTCAACAATAGGCCGTCGCCGTGCCCGTTATGGTTTATGTTGGGAAGGGAAGTCCGGGTGCTTTGCTGTTACCTTTGGAACCAGATACATGTACTACTTTACTTTTATTTATTTACTTATCTATTTTATAAAAAACAGGATACGTTTATTAGGGAAAGAAAGCTTTTGTCCAAGAGAGGGACAGAAGGGGACTGAGTGGGTTGCCAAGGACCCTGACTTTTCTAGGGATTTTTATAGAGTAAAACTATGAGGTCAGGCAGGTCCAAGGTGCGGAAAATGGCGACTTACTAGGTGGACATGAGGTGGGACAAGACCATGGTCAGCCAATAAGAGTAGAAGCACAATTACTAAGGTGAAATTAATCAAATTAGGATCAAATGGGGAAGCCATTCAGGTAGCAAGTGGGCATGAATACAGTTCAGGGGCTCTTCCTGTAGGGCTTGTTTACTGACTCTTCCTGGTTCTGTCAAGATGATTGGTACCTGTCTGGTCTGATGTTTAGAATTTTAATCCCTGATGCCTATATCTAGGGAGGTATGGGGCTGCATTTGTTTAATCTGTTGTGTTTAACAAAACATGTAACTTTTGTATCTCCCAAGGTCAATCAGATCCTCTCAGGGTTTACTTTGAAATCACGTGCAGTGCTTTGTAGAACTGTTGTCATTGTCAGCAGTCTGGATGAGTCGCGGTCATTGCTTGAGCAGTTTGCTTTCTGTGACAGGCTGAGCGAATGTTTTCTCTCTAGGTGACTCTCCTTAGGCACACTCTAAATCTTTAATCCCTTTCTTCTGTAGCACTATAATTTCCTTGATTAGAAAATTTGAGAAATCACTGAGTTATAAGATGTTACAGCACAGGTTCTCTTATGTCCTGAGTCCTCACTGACCTTGAAGGGGTAGGGCCAAAATACTGACTATCCTTACAGCCCTTCTTTTTCTCCAATTTCTTAACCCTCCAAGAAGAAAAGCTTAGTGATACTATTCCTCTATAACATGGTTACTTGAGCTTAACATCACTGTCTCTCTGAGTAGCAAACATCATAGACTTAACTTGGAATTCGTATTATCTATCATTGAAATTCTAATACATCTCTATAGAATGGGATAAAAGCAGTTACACATTTTTACACAAATATTTAGAAATTTAAGCATATACAAAATTGTAGTCTGTCAATCCTTTGGTATTTTTCCTAGTCTCTTACTCTCATTTATACTATTATTGTTTTCTTTCTTTTTTTTTTTTTTTTTTTTTTTTTTTTTTTTTTTTTTTTTTTTTTTTTTTTTTTTTTTTTTTTTTTTTTTTTTTTTTTTTTTTTTTTTTTTTTTTTTTTTTTTTTTTTTTTTTTTTTTTTTTTTGTCTTTTTGAGACAGGGTCTCGCTATGCAGTTCAGGCTAGCCTTGAGCGCACTTTTGTAGCCCAGGCTGGTCTTGAACTCGCACTGATCCTCCTGCCTCAGACTCCCGCGTGCTGGGATTACAGGCGTGAGCCACCACGCCCGGCTCTATTATTGTTTTCTTGTAAACCAACCATTTACTTGAGAGTATAGCAGTAACTAAAAAGTTACATATTTTGTTATTCAGGTTTTGCTTTAACTTGCCCTTAATCATCCAGCAGAAAAGTTTAACCATGAGGCATAAAATGTAAAGCTAGATTAGTATGCTGAGCTGTAAAAGGCTTAAATCAACAGCTTCCAACATTGCCAGTTTTGCCAATAACCTACTGCGATTATGGAACATTGGATTATGTATACAATTACTTTCTCTTAGTTTAATGAGAAGTTTTTTGTACCAATAATGATTAGAAAAATTATCATGTCTACACCCTGTGCTCTGTATAACTAGTAGGAGGACAATGATATGCATTGTGTCAAATATTGCAAATGTACTACTAGCGTGTTTTGAAACTGTCACACTGTTATTTCTTATTAAATGCAATAAAAATAAATTAAGAAAAATAATCTTTTGTGTTAGAATCCAGCCCACAACCTGTCTCTCCCGCAGTTGCAGGGCATCTTGTCTTCTACACTGGCTCTTTCCAAGGGCCCAGCCCTGTCTCACTGCTATGTCCATCTAACTGAGCTGCCTATGGTGACCCCTTTTGAAGAAGTAATCTGAACCGCTGAGAGGGAATAATGGCCAGTGACAGGTCTGGCTTCTTCAAACTGAATTTTTAAATGTATTTTGTACAGGATCTACAGGGTCTCACTACACAGACTGAGAAACTCCTGTTTTTCAGCCTCCCAAGTGCTGAGATTATAGACATGCTCCACCACGCTTAGTGTCAATTGCCATCTCAGTGCACCGGGTGGTGGGTGGTGGGGGGTGGAGGGGTGGGGTGGTGGCGGCGGCGGCGGTGGTGGTGACACGGCATGCCTGGATCAAGCCCTGGCCACAGTGCTCTGCCTAAGCAGGCACTTTAATCCGCTGAGGGATCTGGCCAGCCCTGGGGCTATAACTGTTGACCGCAGTCAGAGATACTCTCCAGAGGGGTATCTAAAGGCCCTCAGTAGACACCAGACATTTTAATCTTGGGCAGGAGTATAGCTTTAAGTTTGGAGGAGACAAAGCCAAAGAAACAGTTGTATACATGGGCCAAATAACAACATCAACAGGATAATTATGAATATAGTCAGCAAAGATTTCCGCCAAGCGGGGGCAATAATGACCCTTTATCAGAAAATAAGGGAACATTTGAATCTGACATGTTGTTGATCTGTTATTTAAGATCTTGAGCAGCTTTTGAGACATTAGCAGAAGTATTAAGAATTTATGCACAACATTTAGTTTTTTTGTTGTTGCTTATGTACAGGGTCTCACTGCTCAGACTTGTAGTGATCCTCCTGTTTTTAGCTTCCCCAGCACTGAGATTACAGGTGTGCACCACCTGACCTGGACTCCGTGTGCCTGGGGGTGTATCTGGTGCAGCTTGTGGTGCAAGGTATCGAACCCTGGTGCCTACAGTTGCCTAGGCAGATGCTTAGTACATTGAGGTATCTTGCCAGCCCAATGTTAAGTTTTTAAAACTGCACAAGTACTGTACTGTTGCTGGAATGTCTAATGTCATCTGATTTGAGGATGGCTTATTGTATTAACTTTGCTTTTTATTTAGGAGAGAGAGAACAGCTATGGTGCTACGTAAGGCCCTCAGCCTAGGTAGTTAAGGCCTTGCTATGTGTCATATCATGTTTTTTCTAAACAAGCTGTGGTGGATCCCTGTTAAGGGAATCTAAAAGTAATTAGTATATTTGTTGTAGGTTTTACATATATGATTATCTGGGGTATGGTATCCTTTAGGAAAGAATAAATTTTTCAGAAGTTAGAGCTTGCACAAAGTCAAAGTATGAGCATTTGCACTAACAGGTAGGTTTAGAAGGTTGTCAAGGGAAAGGAGTTGTAGTCCATTGGCTCTTAGACTGCTTTACTGATGGAATCTGACATTTTGTTATAAGTCCCTTTAGCTTTAGTTATAATTATCTCTAAATTTTCAGTGACCTATGAAAACCAGATTAATACCTTTTTTATTGTCAGTGAGTTTAGGTAATACAAGTACAGTATGGGAGATTTTCCTGGTTGCACTTTGTGAGAAAACAATGACATCAGTATTTTATTTGTACTTGTGTTTTTGAATTCAACACTTGTTGCCTTTATTTTTATTTTTTACTTTTATGTATTTAGTGCAGGGTCTACAGGGTCTCACTACGTAGATTGGACTTGTAGTGATCTGCCTATTTTTAGCCTCCCAAGAGCTGGGGTTACAGGTGTGCACCATCATGCCCAGTCTTTGCATTTGATTTTAAACATATGAGTCAGAAATTTGACGAGTGTTTTCAGTAAGAGAATAACGAAATGTTCCTGTCTTTCAGTTTGAAAACACTTGGAAATGCTGAATGAAATCATGACATTTTAGCATCTGCACATCACAGCATTTAATTTATTTAGATTATCTGTTTAGAAAGAGAAGCTAGAAAACTGTAAAGCTAAGTTTATAACACGAAGTATTTAAGTCCCTAAAACTGTGAGATTATAGGCAATAGATATACAATTGCTTTATGAAAAACACCAGTAGGCCTGTAGCTCTCTAAGAACAGCCATTACAGATAAAAGTGAGTTTATGCTGACAGAGCCCTGACACCATGGAGTGTCTCTGAGGTGAATGCGTGAAATCCTGACTACTTGAGCACCATCCTCTGAATCCAAATGAGGCTTTTCTTTATAAGAAAAAAAAGTCAGCATGCTAGTGAGAAAACTTTGGCTTTAAGATCGATGTGGTGGGACTAGGGAGCTAGCTTGGCCATCTAAGTGCCTGTCTGGCAAGGTTCAATCCCCAGTACTGTGTTGGTGCGCTGGCCACTGGAACTGGGCGTGGTAGTGTGTATCTGTAATCCCAGCACTGGGGAGGCTGAGACAGGAGGGTCACTGTGACTCTGAGCTGCATAGCAAGATCCTGTACCAAATAGATAGACAGACAGATAGATAGATAGATAGACAGACAGACAGACAGACAGACAGACAAATGATTCTTATAAAATTGTTCTGTTTTGTACAGAACTAAAGGCATTAGCAAAAGTTGCATTTTATTTCTGTGAACGTCCAGTGTGCATTGCTCAGTTTAGGTGCCAGAACAGCCAATGAGCAGGACAGAAAAGCAACGCCTGGAGCTTGTGTTCCAGAGGAGGCCATTGACGCTAAGCAGGAGGTGGTGGGAAAGCCCAAGTTATTACCAGCCCCGTCTACTTATGGTCAGATTCCACATCAGCAGGGAGGTCCTTAGCAGGTAGACTCGAGGACTGGCTGGAGCCACTTCAGTATCCCTAGGAGCAGGCAGTGTTCACCTGATCCTGAGGAGCACTGCAGCCTTGCCAGTGCCCGAGGGTATTGCGGAGTTCATGAGAACCTCAGTGTGTGGATTTCGAGGGGGAAAATGGAATTTCAGAGTCACTTAATATTTCAAAGCACACACTGATGATAGCAACATGTAGCACTAAAACTATACTTGGAATGCCTGCCATTCTGGCCTTTTAGATATGTGCTGCTTCTAATATAATTTCATTTACTGTTATACTCTCAAGTAAATGGTTGGTTTTCGAGAAAACAAAAAAGGGTATTAAATGAGAATAAGAGACTAGAAAAAATACCAAAGGATGGACAGCCTAAAATTTGGTATGTGCTTATATTTCTAAATATCTGTGTAAAAATGTGTAACTGCTTTTATCGCATTCCATAAAGACTTATTAGAATATCAATGATTGATGGAAAATACCAATTCCAAGTGAAGTCTAAAATGTTTGATATTCAGAAAGACAATGATACTAAGCACAACCTCCCATATTTTAGAGTAATAGTATCAGTAAGCTTTTCTTCTGGAGGGCTAAGAATGTAAGTTTACAGACCAAAAATTAGAGAAAAAGAAGGACTACAAGGACAGCCAATATTTTGGCCCTAGCCCTTCAAGGTCAGTGAGAACTCAGGACATAAGAGAACCTGTGTTGTAACATCCTATAACTCAGTGGTTTCCCAGATTTTTCTGTTCAAGGAGATTATACCACAGAAGAAAGGGATTGAAGGTATGTAGTGTGCCTAAGGAGAGTCACCTAGAAAGAAAATATTTTCTCAGGCTTTCAAAAAGAGCAAGCTGGTCAAGCAATGGCTGTGACTCATCCAGACAGCTGACACTGACAACAGTTCTACAAAGCACTGTATGTGGTTCCAAAGTAAATCCTGAGGGGATTTGACTGACCTTCGAAGGTACACAAGTTCTGTGTTTTGTTATACAGGTCTTGCTTTAGCTTGCCCTTAACCACCCAGCAGAAAAGTTTTAAACATGACACATAAAGTGTGAAGGTAGTTTAGTATGCTGAGTTGTAAAAGCCTCTAATCAACAGCTTCCAACATTGCTGGTTTCTCCAGTAACCCACTGCAATTATGGAACATTTGACTATGTATACAACTACATTCTCTCAGATCAAAGAGAAGAAATGTATTGTACTAATAACCATTAGAAAACTTACCATGTGTACACCCTGTGCTCTGTATAACTGCAGTAAGGACAACAATATGCATTGTATCAATTATTGGGAATATACTATTAATGTGTTTTGAAACTGCAAAAAAATATTTCAAAGCACTCTTGTAATAGATACAGTCCTAACCTTCCCTGTTTCTACTCCTCCCCACTTCACTTAGCAAAGAATTACACAGAATGGGTTTTCCTTATTGTAGCAAGTATGCGATAGATACAAGCCGTCACACTATTACGGGTCAGGGTGAGCTCCTTTGCTTCACCACTCAGATTCCTATACAGCAACGGTCAGTCTCCGTACTTAATAAGTTGGAAGCCATTGCTGAACAGGAAAAGTGGTAGTGACATCAGTCGTTTTGTGATAGAAAACGAAGTGTGGCATCTTTTTCATTTTAAGTTCTGCTTGAGTCTTGTTATTGATTTTGGGCCTTTGATTGACCACCAGCCCTAACAACTCTTACTTGTAATGGAGTGAAGCTGTCAGTGCTTGAGAAGCATGACTAATCCCTGCCAACTGCTGTGACTGTAAAATCCATCCCTAACCTGTGTGCAGCAGGGACCTCCTGGATCGTGGAAGGCATCTGTCATGCGGGTTGCATTTCTTGTAAGCCTGTGATATGAGCAGGGTGGTTTTTATTTAATGAAAAATTGGATATCAGTATGAGGATTGATTTCATCATGATATGTACATTTATATAGTTAAAAAAATCCATGTGATTATATAATGTTGATCATTCGTAACTACTTTCTCATGCCAGGTTCAACTTCTATTTTTGTTCCTTGTTCAGTTAATTTACCTTGTGATAGTTTTTGCTGGCCTTAGCCCAGGCTGGCTTCAAACTCACAACAGTGCTCCTGCCTCAGCCTCTTGAGTGCTGTGATTACTGACATGCGCCACCATGCCTGGACAGTAGTGTTAAGTTTATTTATTTATTTTTCCATTTGTAATAATGACCCATTTATTTTAGTGATGCTAGCACTTATATGTATTTGGAAAATTATATTTAAATGAATAAGAGTGAGAAAGTAGATGAAGCAACCATATGCATTGATAGTTTAGGACTGTGGATTATTTTACCCAGGAGCTATTAGAGATGAGGTAATTCTTTGTATTTAACATCTGTGTATTTTCTGTTTATTTTGTTGCATTGGCTATGGTTAGAAAACAGGTGAAAGATAAAATTAGGACCATTTTCTTTTTGACTTTTTATTAATTTTAATAACAAAGAAATAGTAATGAGACTTTCAAAACAGGCTAGTAGGACAGTTACAATAATCAATACATTGAATCATTTAATATTATTGTCTTCATAGTAATTCAGAGTACAAGATGAAGCCATGGTATCTTCTATAAACAATATTAGTACAAATTTTTCTTCTCTTTGAACTAACTATATATATATATAGTTCATTTACATCCACCCTTTTTGTTTTGTTTTGTCAGAGATGGGTGTTCCATTGTTATTAGAGAAGCTATATTTCGAGAAGTATTTAAAGGACCTTTCCATGTAGTTCAAATATTGTAGGTACTTGAATTCAGCAAAATAAGCAAATATAGTCCAATAGACCATAATAGTAGTGCGTTATCAGCAGAACTGGCATTGTCAGAAGTTGTTGACTTGATTTAGCCTTTCACAGCTCAGCATATTAATATGGTATTACTTTTTATACCTCATAGTTATACTTTTATGCTGGATAGCTAAGATCAAATTAAAGCAGGACATGTATAACTAAAAATGTAACTTTGTATCTGACAAGGTCAGTCAAATCCCCTCAGGATTTACCCTGAAACCATGTATAGTAGCCTGGAGATATTTTGTCAGTGTCAGCCATGCGGATGAACCCTGGCCATTGCTTAACCAATTTGCTCGCTGTGAAAGCCTGAGAGAATGTTTTCTCTCTAGGTGACTCCCTTAGGCACACTATACATTATCGATCACTGCCCTCTGTGGCCCCATAATCTCCTTAAACAGAAGATTTGGGACACCACTGAGTTATAGGATACCACAGTGCAGGTTCTCTTATGTCCTGAGTCCTCACTGACCTTGAAGGACTAAGGCCAAAATATTGGCTATTCTTGTAGCCCTTTTTTTCCCTCGAATTTTTGGCCGGTAAATGTTAGTTGCTAACCATCCAGAAGAGAATCTTAGTGCTATTATTACCCTATAACAGAGGCAGTTGGGCTTAACATCACTATCAGTCTGAATATCAAATGCCTTAGACATAACATGGAACTGGTATTTTCTAACAATCATTGATATTCAAAACTTTAAATCCCTGTAGAATATGAAAAAAAACATTTACATATTCTTACACAGAATTTTAGGAAAAAAACCATATACAAGATTGTAGCAGGACAATCTTATGACTTCTTTTTCTTGTTTTGTTTTCTTATATTACATTTTTTTTTATTTATACAGACATTTACTTGAGAGGGAGTATAGTCATAATTGATATGACATTAGAAGCAGTACTTATTTAGAAGACCAGAATGACAGGTGTTCTAAGTATGGTTTTAGTATCACACATTGCTATCTTCAGTGTAGTTGCTAGGTTCACAGATATCAGCGTATATAGATAGTGTGAGAATTCTACCAATTAGCTGCTCGTTTTAAAAACCTGTTGGAGACTCTTAGGACCATTACCTTTACCATCTTGTTTATGTAAATGTATCATTTTACCCCTGCCATATTTCCTAACTTTTCTCCTTGTTTTCTCTTTGTTCTTTAATCATTAATTTCTCACTTTCCGGTAACTGTGTTATGCCACTGGATTTGTATTTCTTCTTTTGCGTTTTTACACTAGGGAGACTGTATGATATTTACACACATGGATCTGGTTTATTTCACTTTTGAATATATCTTCAAGTTACATCCACTTATATGTGAAGGCTTCGAGTTTCGTTTTCTTTATACTTGTGTAATAATTGTATAAAAATACCACATCTTTTTCATCTACTTCTCAGGCGACAGATGATTTGATTGTTTCCAAAGATCTGGTTATCACAAGTGGTGCTGCTATAAACATAGGTGCACATATATCACTATTATATGATATTTTCAGTTCTTTTGGGAAAATTCCAAGAAGCAGGGTAGCTGGACTGAATGGTATTTCCAGTCCTGGTTTTTTAAGGAGTCTCCACACTGATTTCCATAACGGTTACACCAGTCTACGTTCCTACCAACAGTGGAGAAGGTTACTTTTTTCCCTATAGCCTCTCCATCATTTGCTGTTAGTTGATTTCTTTATGATAGCCATTTTTTCTGGGGTGAGATGGTATCTCAGGGTTGTTTTAGTTTTGCATTTCATGAATGAATGGCTCATGATGTGGAGCATTTTTTCATGTATTTCTTAGCTTCTAATATTTCTTCCTCAGAAAAGTGTGTGTTCATTTTAGATGCCCATTTGTAGATTGAGTCTTTAAATTTGTGGGCCCTATTGTTTTTTAGTTCTTTATACATTCTAGAGAGAAGACCTTTGTCTGAGTGCTTACTAATTAAGATTTTCTCCAAATTTGTGCGTTGTTGTTCACCCTATTAATTTCTTTTGATGTACAAAAAAGTTCTCAACATGAGGAGGTCCCAGTTGTTAATTCTTCAAGTATTTCTGTGCAGTTTGATTTTTGTCCATAAACTGTTTGCCTATCTCAATGTCTTCAAGATTTCCTCCTATTTTCTCTTCCCAGAGATTTAGTGTTTCTGTTTTAGTGTTTAGATCATTAATCCATTTGATTTTATTTTAGTGCATGGTGATAGATCTTGGTCAATTTTTAGTTTTTGGCATGTAGAGGTCCAGTTTTTCCAGCACCATTTTTACAAGAGGCTTTTTTCCAGTAAGCATATTTGTCCCTTTTGTCTAAAATAAATTAGCTGAGCGTGTTTGTAGTTGCTTCTGCATCTTCTAATCTGTTCCATTGATCTTCAGGTCTACTTTATTTATTTATTTTTTTCTTCCAATACCATGCTGATTTTATCACAGTAGCTTTGAAGTACAATTTCATGTCAGGAATTGTAATACCGCCCCCCCCCTTCCTTTGTTACACAGGATTGCAGTTTGATAGGGATTGAATTAAATCTGTATAGCAATTTTAGGGCAGTGGTTCTCAACCTTTCTAACGCTGTGACCTCGCAATACAGTTCCTCCCTCGTGTTGCGGTGACCCTAAACCAAAAAATAATTTTGATGGCTATTTCAAAATTGTAATTTTGCTACAGTTATGATTCAGAATGGCTTTAGATGACCCCTGTGTTTTGGTCGTTTGACCCCCACCAGGGTCGTGACCCACAGGTTGAGAACCGCTGATGTAGGTGATATGGCCATCTTCACAATGTTGGTTCTTCCTATCCAGGAGAGGGACTATCTTTCCGTTTTATGAAATCTTCTATGACCTCTTTTTTCAGAATGCTGTAATTTTCATTAAATAGATCTTTTACTTCTTTAGTTAATCTCTAAATATTTCATTTTCCAAGGTGCTATAGTAAAAGTATTGTTTCTTTACTTTCTCAGTGTGTTAGAGCAATGCTATAGACTTTCGAATATTGACTTTCATCCTGCTATGCTACTGAATTTGCACATTAAATATAGTAGTTTCGCTTTTACGTTGTCTTCGGTTCTCTCTTGTGGCTGTGACTCTCTGGCGGTACTTGTCCGTGTCCTTGGAGCATCTCGTCACCATGCCTCGAAAAATTGAGGAAATCAAGGATTTTCTGCTCACAGCGAGGCGGAAGGATGCTGAGTCTGTCAAGATAAAGAAGAACAAAGACAATGTGAAGTTTAAAGTTCGATGCAGCAGATACCTTTATGCCTTGGTCATCACAGACAGAGAAAAGGCAGAGAAGCTGAGGCAGCGGCTGCCTCCTGGCTTAGCGGTAAAGGAGCTGAAATGAACCAGCCAGACTGATGTGAAGTATATTAAAAAGCTTCAAAACTAAATATATATAGCTTCTTGGTGGAGTTTTTTAGGTCTTCCAAGTAGAGTATTATGTCATCTGCAAATAATGATAGTTTAACTTCTTTTCCTGTTCTTTTTTGTTGTTTGTTGCTATAAGTTTATTTACATTGTGAAAACTGTCATAATTAAAATTTTCAAAATAATTTTGGCACAAGTCAAAACTTGCTGTGTTAGATCCCTGAGGTTTTTTCTAATTTAATTTTTCTACTCTTTCTTTCTTAAGTTACTTTTAATAAAAAATAATATTGAGATAGTTTCAAAGCACATTAGTAGCCGGGCGTGGTGGTGCACGCCTGTAATGCCAGCACTCGGGAGGCTGAGGTGGGAGGATTGGTGAGAGTTCGAGACCAGCCTGGGCTACAAAACTGAGCTCAAGGCCAGCCTGCACGGTACAGCGAGACGTTGTCTCAAAAAGACAAAAAAAAAAAAAAAAAAAAGCACATTAGTAGGATAGCCACAATCATTGATACAATGCTTATTGTTGTCTCCATGGTAGTTGCTCAGAGTATAAGATGCAGACATGATAGCTTTTATAAACAGTATTGGTACAAATATTTCTTCTCATTGAACTGAGAGAAAGTAGTTGTATACATAGAGCAATATTCCATAA
This sequence comes from Myocastor coypus, assembly GCA_004027025.1. NCBI lineage: Eukaryota > Metazoa > Chordata > Mammalia > Rodentia > Myocastoridae > Myocastor > Myocastor coypus. The sequence continues at coordinate 23,684 of PVJA010008429.1, forward strand.
GAGTAGTGGGCTATTGGCAGAACTGCCAATTTTGGAAACTCTTGATTTGAGCTTTTTACAGGTCAGCATACTAATCTGGCTTTACTTTCTATGTCTAGTGGTTAAACTTTTCTGCTGGGTCGTTAAGGCCCAGTTGTAGCAAGACTTATATAACAAAACATGTATTTTTATATCTGACAACGTCAGTCAAATCCCCTCAGGATTTACCTGGAAACCATGTACAATTTTGTAGAACTTTTTTTTCTTTTTGCCACTCTCTGAGGTTGATTCCTACGTGGTCCTCTTCTCCAGCCACCCTGCTCCTTTCTCCAATACCTTGCTTCCTCTGCTGGACTTCGAGTCACCTTCACTCACTACTCCCTTCTGCTGAGCAGGGGTCAGTGTGTACCCTTATCACATTTCTAACCATCCGTGTTCTGCAGATGTAAGGAAGTCTTGTGTTCTCATTGTAGAGAGGATCCCCCATGCTTCTGAGGCCTGCTGCAGGGCAAAGGAGGCAGGGAGGGGGACAGTCTGTGCACTTCTGTTGTTCTGCAGATTGCCTGCAGTGGTCAGTGCTCTGAGACCTCCAGGGCTTTATGCCTCAGATGCTCATCCAAACACTGGATAGTGAAAAGATTGCCATCCATGTCAAACTTATTGGTAAAGAAGTGGTGTTTCTGTAACATCCAGGTCAGGTCACCAGCTCCAAAAATGTGTACGCTGTGCACATGGGTACCATTGCTGGTGGGTGGGTAGGGTGCACCCTGGTTAACTTCACCTTCAAGGTGCTGCCACTTGACAAACTCAGCAACAGCCTGCATGTCAGACAGGTCGTACTGGTGGCTGAAGAATAGAGAACCTGGGGCCTCAGGGACCCTTTGGATTGAGGCCCAGAGGTCCTCATCAGGGCTGTAGGTGTCCTGTGCCCACTCCTTGAACTTTTGCATATCTTTGTTTTCTAGCACGTAACCTACATACTCCCTGCTTACTACAAAATAGCCAGTCCCTGAAAAAATAGGTGTTTTGGGTGGAGGCTTCATTTTGGGGACCCCTGGGTCTGTCACCTTCCCATTGATGACTGCGTGTCACCCTTTGCACCTTTTTACTTTATGGGGTAGCATCTTCTCTGTTTATAGACTGTTTTCGCCTGTGAACGACTTGAGCTTCTCGACCATTTCCAGGTTGGTTTTAATAGGAAAATCCATCCCACGAAGACTGATCAAGTGCTTCCAGCCTGCACTCTTTCTGTAGAGGTCCTTCGTGCAGGTGAGGTCAGCCTGCACTGGGCTCCATGATGTGTAGAACACGCTGTCCAACCAACTGGCGACAATGACATTCCTGAAACAGGACGCGATGTCCTTTGTGGCAGCTACAAAGGAGTCCTCTCATTTGTTCACATGTATGCAATAGAAATTCTGAGGCACATAAATGGCCCTGAGAAGCCTGCTGAGCATTTCAATTGTGTGATGAATCCCTATGGAATATGCAATCAGGAAGCCTGCCTCCTCTTCAGTATGGGGTTCTATGATATATTTGTGCATCTTGATGAAAGAGGTGCAGTCTCTGGTCATGTTGACATAGTCAAATGGCACCCACCAAGAGCACTTTCTGAATTTTGCTGTTAGCATCTCAAGATTCGTTTTCCTAGTTTCCTCTGCATCACCCTCTAAAATTTTGGTGCAATTTATATTACTACTAGGATTCTCTCCAAGTTCCAAGTGTCTGAGGCCTACTAATTCAAGTTTGTGACAAATTCTGAAGACAGTGAACATAACTAGAAATAAAGTAAGAATCATAAAATAGTACTAAGTGGGATAAGAAAAAAGTCTCCTTTGTAACGAATTCCTCAGCATTTCAAATGACAGAGACTCTTCCTCAATAAGGGCAATCTTCTGGACTGCAAATTCCAGCGATCTTCTTTCCAGTCTTCCCTCTGTCACTGCTTGAGAAGCTCGTAGGCTGTATTTATGTGACATACATAGGCATCTTGAAAGGAAGAATGACACACTGAGAATTAATGAGAGTCTGGGTTAGTAAGCTCTGGTCCCAGGGGGCATATGCAGCTCTTTCGAGTCCCAGGTTTCCTAACGTCCCGGGCATCCAGCAGGGGCAACGTGTCTGTGAGGCTTTTAATCTGAGTGGGTGTGCCTGGGCTCCAGGGTAGCTCTGGCCCTGCTCACGGGGCTTCACGTTAGCTCTCCTCGTTTCCCATTCTTATTGCTTTTATTTCTCTGTGTTGTCTAATGGCTTTAGCTAATGATTCCAGAACTATACTGAATAGGAGTGGGGATAGAGGACATCCTTGTCCTGTAGCAGATCTGAGAGTAAAGCATTTCAGGTTTTTCCCATTGAGAATTATGTTAGCCATTGGATTGTCACAGATGGCTTTTACCAGATTAAGGTAGAGGCCATCCATTTCAATTCTCTGTAGGACTTTTTACATGAATGAGTGTTGGACTTTGCGAAGAGCCTTTACTGCGTCAATTGAGATGGTCATGTGTTTTTTGGACTTGGCTCTATTGATATAGTGTATTTCATGTATAGATTTGTGCCTTGCCTCCCTGAGATGATACTACCTGGTCATGGTATACAATCTTCTTGATGATTTGCTGTATTTTATTTTCAAGGATTTTATTGAGGATTTTTGTGTTTATGTTCATTAGAGAGATTGCCTGGTAGTTCTCTTTTCTTAGTTGCATTTTCTCTGATTTTAGTATCACTATAGTATTTGCCTTTAGATACGATTTTGGGAGAATTGTTTCCTTTTCCATTTCATTGAACAGTTTGAGGAGTATTGGGATTATATCTTATGTAAATTGACTGTAGAATTCAGCTGTGAATCCATTAGGACCTGGGCTTTTCATTGTTGATAGGTTTTTTGTTACATTTTGAATTCTGCTGGCTGTTACTCATTTATGAGAGCTCTTATATCTTCTTGATTCATTTTTGGTAATTTGCACCTTTGTAGGAATCTGTCCATTTTTTCAGTGTCTTCTGTGAGAGTGAGGATCCTCAAAGTAGTTACTGACGATTTTCTGAGTCCCCCAGGGTGTGTGGTCATTTCACCCTTTTCATTCCTATTACTTAAATTTGAAGTTTTCCCCTCTCCTTTTGATGAGATTAGCTAGGACCTTATCAATTTTGGTTTTTCAAAAAACTACCTTTTTGATGTGTTAATTCTTTGTACTGTTTCCTTTGTCTTGATTGAATTAATTTCTGCTCTAATCTTTATGATTTCTTCCCATCTTTGGGCTTTGGGCTTGGCTTGTTCCTTTTCTAGATGAGGTGCAGCATTAGGGTATTTATTTGTTCCCAGTCTGTTTTCTTTTTTTTCTTTTTTTTTTTTTTTTGTGGGACCAGGGTTCGAACTCACAACCTTGCACTTGCCCAGCAGGCACTTGTGCCTCGGAGCTATCTCCCCAGCCCCCCAGTCTCTTTTCTTAATGTCTGAGTTCACAGCTATAAATTTCCCTCTAAGAACAGCTTTCAATGCATCCCATAAATTCTGGTAAGTTGTGCTTCAATTGTCATTAAATTGTAGGTATCATTTAATTTCATTTCTGACCCATTGGTTACCGAGGAGGGTGTTGTTTAATTTTCATGTATTTATGGGATTTTTTTGGTTTTTACTGTCATTTACTTCCAGTTTCATTGCACTGTGGTCAGATAATATGCATGGAATACTTTGTTTTTCTTACATATAGTTAAGCATGACCTATGGACCAATAAATATGTGGTCTATTTTAGAAAATGTCCCATGTGCAGCAGAGAAAATGTGTATTCAGCTGTGGTCAGGTAGAAGACTCTGTGTATGTCCACTAAGTCCAGTTGTTCCAAGTTTTGGTTCAGTTCTGCTACTCCTTTGCTAATTTTTTGTTTACTTAACCAGTCTTTTGTGATACAGAGGTGTTAAGGTTTCCTGTTAAGATTGTGGTATCAGATATTAAATTTGTTTTATATAGCTCGGTGTGTCCATTTTAGGTGCATACATATTTTCGAATGCTACCTCTTCCTCTCAAATTTTCCCTAACTAGTATGCAGGGGCCATCATATTATATTATGTTCTGCTCTGCTCTGCTCTGCTCTGCTCTGCTCCGCTCCGCTCCGCTCCGCTCCGCTCCGCTCCGCTCCTGCTCCTGCTCCTGCTCCTGCTCCTGCTCCTGCTCCTGCTCCTGCTCCTGCTCCTGCTCCCGCTCCTGCTCCTGCTCCTGCTCCTGCTCCTGCTCCTGCTCCTGCTCCTGCTCCTGCTCTGCTCTGCTCTACTCTACTCTACTCTATTCTATTGCCGTTTTGAGACAGAGTCATGGTATGCCATCCAGGCTGGCTTTAAGCACATGTGTAGCCCAGTCTGGTCTTGAATTTCAAATGATCCTCTTGCCTCAGTCTTCCGAGTGCTGTGATTACAGGCGTGCACTACCACAGGGGCTTATAGACAGTTGAAAATTAATAAATAGCTGCCGTGCAATAGATTGATGAATAAAATAGATCAAGACTGTGAAATCAACAACACATTCTTGTTTCCTTTATTGAGCAACTTACAAAAATAATGCTGTTTCTCATATCCCATTAAGTGAACAAATAAATATTTATTATTTATATTTGAAATATTTACTTCTATTTGTTGCAAAAGGAAGTTTGTAAATAGTTTCTTTAAAAACATTTATTGTGTGTGGGCCAGCAGGATGGCTCAGTGGTCTAAAGCGCCTGCTTAGGAAAGCTTAGGCGGCTGCGGGGACCGCGGTTCGATCCCCAGCACCACATGCTGCTCCAGCCCTGCCCTCACAACAGGCTAAGCCGGCCATAAAAATAAATAAACAAATAAACAACAGTTCTGAAACCAGAAAAAAATTAAAAATATTTATTGTGTAGCTGTAATTTTAAAAATTGCTCTCCAAGAACAGGTTATAAGGTACAACACAGTGTAACTATCATAAGTGGCAGTAAGTTTTAAAAGTATAACTGAATTGTTCTCCTTGCTTTCTTTCATGGCATCTGGCTTGCCTTTTGACTTCAGTAATCTTTGTGTCCACATCTGTGAAGGAAAGCTACTATAATCTCGTGAATCAATAGAATATATCATAACAATATAACTGTTGTGTGATGTATGATAATATAATTTGTTATGCCAAGTAGAATTATATTTAAAAATCTTCAATGTAATGTGCTCATCTTGGCAACACATACACTAGAAGTCTTAAATGTAACAAGTTCAAAATTACAATTTAACAGAATGCTTATGGATTTTACAGTATAATTACTCATTAAGAAATGGATGAAGGCATTCTTACGTAGCACAAGCCTTTACCCTCCTTATTATTTTAGTTTTAATCCTGCTGTACCAAAACAATTACACTCAGCTGTCCAAACACTTGCCACTTGGGAGAGCCTAGGATCAAAAATGAGAATTATGGCTGAGGCCTGAGAACCAGTGCAGTTGTTTCTAACTCTGGATGATCATTAGAATTTGGGCTGATGTGTTTTAGAAGGTATCAATGCTAGAGCTCAATTCACAGAAACTGTGTCTGCATTTTTCGGGTGTGGAACTGAGGCACCAGTTTATCTCTGGGATTATAACTACCCCTTAATCTCTTAAGGAATAGTTTATGAAAATTACACTAATTCATAAGTTGTTATAGTTTAAATAAAACTGGACAAATATATCATCTCACTTATTATCTTTCTTGTTAGAGAAAGAAGCAAAAAGAAAAAAAAACTAAAGTAGTGCATAAAACCATAGCCCACTACTATTATGGAATATTGGCCTATGTATACAGCTGCTTTTTCTTAGTTCAGTGAGAAATATTTGTACCAACAGTGTTTAGAAAAGTCATCATGTCTGTACCTTGTACTCTGAACAACTACTATGAAGACAATATTCATTGTATTAATTATTGTGGCTGTCCTTCTAATGTGATTTGAAACTGGCTCATTGTTATTTCTTATTAAAAGTAATAAAAATAAAACAAACAGAAAAATAGATAATACCAGTACATTTTTAGTATATACTGGTATGGTAAAAACATGTAATTGCATATAAATATTTGTTTCGCTAGTATAAAAACTATATAATACTCTCATTATGTTCATTTTGCTAGGAGTTTTAAGTCTTTGTTTTAGTTAATAAGTGAATTAATTTTAATATCCATCACTGTAATTTTAGTTAATAGGTGACATACAATTGTAAGTAGAAAGTGCATTAACAAGTCCATGTTTCTAATTCCTATTCATAGCCCTCTGTTAAATCAAATTGCATAGATTTATTGCCAAGTTAAGTCATGGAATTGCACTTTACATATAAGACATATTAATTGAACACCCTGGTGATTCTTTTCAAATCCACAAGTTCAGAGTGCTACTTTACCTCCTTTCATTAGTTGCATTTTCTATTTGAAAAGTATATATTTGGTCAAGTGTGCCTAAGAGTCTTTTTCATAAAGAGCTCCTCTTTGGTAATTCTAATAATAATTCTTTAGGATTTCCAAATTCTGTCCATTTATGTATGTGTTATTATACTGCCTAACATGTGATTATATTTTACAGGATATTTTACATAATTTTCATAATATATTTTATAGAACTCCTGAAAGTCCATCAAGATTATCAAATATAAGTGGCAAATCATGAAAATCTGTATAATTTTGTATGTAGAAATTTGTATGAAATGGAAATTTTAAGAAACACTGTTTATTGCCAGGCTTCTAGGCTTAGGATTCCATTTCTTATGTTTACTGAAAGCAATAATGACATTGTATGGGTAAAGACTTTCCAAATATTCATTAATGGCTATAGTCCATCTCATTATTTTCTTCTTTAGAGCTGTGAAAACTTGAAGTTGCTAGGTACAAATATCTAAATTATAATTATGATAATAAATATAGTTAGAATTTAGCTTTTTGATGACAATAGCCATATTTCAAATAATCTGTTTTCCCCACGCCTAATTGCTCTCATATTGGATAATGCCAACATAGAAGATTTACATCATTACGCAGTGGCAGCTCAGTTTATAAATATTTTGGTTTATGAATATTTTGCTCTGCGAACAACAATGCTTGGTAATTTTTTTTATTTGTAATCTCTGCATCAAGTGATGAACATGAATGCTGACATCATTCCAACATGCATGAGTGTGGCTGTCTTTTCCAGAACTGTTGAACAAATTCAGTTTGTGAACAGAGCTACCACTATAGTAAGTTCAGTTGGACAGCAATGGTAAAAACATAAAATCCTATACTCTACCAGATTCTGTAAAGCAAAACTGAGACCTCCATTGTTTTTTCTTCACGTGCTTAGAAATATGTACCAGTGGTGAGCTATCAGGTAAGGGACAAATCTCTAGTAATTTTTTCTAGTATTTTTAAATAAATGATATAACTTAATATGAATTTTGTTGCATATAACAAAAATGTCATCTCCCTAATTTGCAGTCAATGGTCCCACATCAAAGTGATCCCATGGGTAGTTATCAAAAGTACAGAATCAGGGACTCTATTGCAGACCTGCTGGCTTAGTGTTCGTAATTTGATATGGCATGCAGTTGGATTGAACTCATGTCCATGGGCTTGCCAAGCAGGCCTGTAGACTGCTGAGCTATCCATACCATCCCCAGGTCTCAATTTCTTACAGTCTGTTACCTTATTCTCTGCTAGTCATTACATTGTCTCAGGGACTGGATATTAGGCTGTAACAGTTCCTAAAATGTTCTGACTCAATTCTGCTTCCAGATACTGTTAGAAGTATATCTTCTTTTTTTGTGTGTGTGAGTGGTAGTCAATTTTTTAGACTGACAGTTTGGTTACATTTATTGTCATGTGTAAAATATTAGATGGAAATATGGAACTTTTATTTATATATTTTTTATTTTTTTTAAAAAATACAAAAATAGTAAAACAAACATAAATTATACAGAATTCCACTAGACAAAATAGGACTTTGACAATCGTAGTTATATTGCGTTATGGTTGTCTTCAATGTAGTTATTCAAATTACCAGATATAAGCCTGTAAGTTTCGTCAAAATTTATGTAAAATTAAAAAGGAGAAAAAACTGAGCATTAACTTCTCCTTTCAATAGACCAACATAAATTGGCAATGCAATTATCCAAGCTATCCCATGTTTATACACACACACATATATATTGCTATTTCTTTCTTCTTTTCTCTCTCTCTCTCTCTCTCTCTCTCTCTCTCTCTCTCTCTCTCTCTCTCTCTCTCTCTCTCTCTACCTTGCTCTACCTTTTCCTTAGCTTGGAATATTATTTTTTCTGTTTCACAATATCCTTAATGTTTTAAGTTCAACAGTATTGAACTTATTATTTACATGGACTAAAAATGTCAAACATTGGCAATTTTATTTGCCCCAAATCAATACAAGATTATATTAATTACAAAATAAAATAATTGACTGTTAAGAACACACACTCGGGTTACAGATAAAATGTAATTTGTATACTAGTTTCACATACACTCTAATATTTGGCAAGTCCACTGTAAAATAATAACAGTAGTAGTCTCCACTTCAATCAGTGTTAAAGAGTACTAAATAGGTTTATTCGACATGTCTCAAATGTGTCAATCATACTCTCCCTTAACAATTTTATTAGTTATTATCTGCTTGCTTTTTTATCATTATATAGTTTACATTTCTCCTGATGTAAAAATGTTTTTACACGGAAATTTAAAAATCTAAGCATATACAAGCTTCTAGCAGGTCAGAGTCTGCGAGATTGCTCAGCGGTCTAAAGCACCTACTCAGGCAAGCTTAGGCAACCTCAGGGAGTGTGATTTGATCCTGGCACTACATGCTGCGCCAGACCTACTCCCAGGGCAGGCTGAGCCACCTGCAACATAAATAAATAGTTTTTTAAAAAGCTAAAGAAACTAAATTATAGCAATTCAATCCTATGGCATTTTTCCTTGTCTCAAACTCTTTAATTACTTTTTTTTGTTTTCTGTTAAAACAGACATTTACTTGCAAGAGTATAGCAACAATTGAAATTATGTTAGAAGCAGTACACATGTAAAAGACCAGAAGGACAGGCATTGGAAGCATAGTTTTAGTGTTGCACATTGCTATCCTCAGTATCAAAAACCTGTTGGAGATTCTTAGGAACATTGTGTAAATCATCCTGTGCATATACGTGGATGGTTTTGCCCCTGCCATGTTTCCTGTTTTGTTCCTTGATGTCTTCCTTAATCCTTAAGTTCTTGATTTCTGTTTAGCTGTGTTATACCTTTCTGTTTTTATTTCTTCTTCTGAGTTCTTACACTAGGGAGACTATATGATATTTACATATGTAGGTCTGCTTTCTTTACTAACTCATTTAAATTATATAGTTATTGTTATGTAAGTATAATAAATGTACTCATTAAAATCTTACATACATATTATAGACACAGTCATATAAAACACTGTACATACTAAAACATATAAAAATACTTTTCTTTTTTTTTTTGTCTTTTTGAGACAGGGTCTCACTATGCAGTTGAGGCTGGTCCTGAGCTCACTTTTGTAGCCCAGGCTGGTCTCGAACTCGCACCAATCCTCCTGCCTCAGCCTCCCGAGTGCTAGGATTACAGGCATGCGCCACCACACCCAGCTAAAAATAATTTTCTAACTTTGTTTACACACAAAAAATCTTTTAGATATAAGTACACCATATATCATTTCTTAGTAATCACTAAACAATTCTGTACAAAATACTTCATAACAAGGTTATAATACAAAATGTGTTCAGTACATGTTATCCTGTTGATTTTAAAATTAGTATTAATGACATCTCCACACAAGATCCAGTTCCCCCTCCCGGTTGTGTTGCGAGTTCCCCTATCCTGACCTTTAGACAGCCCCTGTCATGTTTGCTTCTTTCGATGCCATTCAAACAGAGAACTCTGCCCTGCAATTTATCCACAATTACTGATGCTCGTTCTTCAGAGGCCTTGATGGGGGAAGAAACATAGCAATTTTTATTACCTGTTAAATTATTTCATATAGATCCCACAGTAAAGACTGATCAGATATTACTGAATGAGAGTAGCTATGGGAAAAATAATGGAGATGTTAAATATAATTATTCCTTGGTTCTAATGGAATAATATGTAATGGTAAACTGTTAGCAAGTGTTTACTGCATGAAAAACGTCTGTTTTGTAGGTTTGTCATATATACAAGGCTATTTTCTTGTCAGAAGTTTTGTGTTTATCTGCTGCTTAGGGATTCATTTCATTTGAAACAAACTGTACGGTAGCCCCCATAACTGGAAGAACAGTGTTGTCTAGTTGCACAGTAATAATCCCAAAAAGTTCCTGGGGAATCAAAAAGAAGAGTTGCATTAATCTTATTATGTCTCTTTCACTAGAAGAATAATAAAGGGGAGTGAATGGGCAACCTGAGAATGATATCCCTTGCTAATTCCTTGCCAGTATCAAATTGTTCTTAATTATCTGAGTTTGAGCTGTAGGTAAGTAATAGTTCAAAACCGCACTTTAAAATGTTAACAGTGCCAGGCATGATGGCTCACGCCTGTAATCCCAGCACTCGGGAGGCTAAGGCAGGAGGATCAATGTGAGTTCGAGACCAGCCTGGGCTACAAAACTGAGCTCAAGGCCAGCCTCAAATGCATAGCGGGACCCTGTCTCAAAAAGACAAAAAAATAAAAATAAAATGTTAACAGTGATTACAGATAAAGGATAGTCTCACCTAAGTTATGCTTTTAGGTAACAACGTCAGAGCCAGAAACGCGAACATTTCCTGGAAATTTAATAGACATGAAATTCTGCAGATCTAACCCCACCCCAACCCAGAAATTAAATCAACATCTCTATGCAGTCTGTGTACATTTTTCAGTTTCAGAAATTATGCTAATGATCATGGAGAGTGAAATTCAAACATGTACTGTAGAAGCTACAGGACTGACATAGGGAAATATGCTGTGTGGAGTATAAAATGAAATACAGAGTAACAGAGGCTGTACTACACTGGAGAATTTATGTCTGGTATATAAGAAACAACTTATATTTAACTTGGCAAATTGTTGCAATGTGGGAAGGCAGGATCAGTGGCTCTAAATCATGTTAGATGTTGGCAAGAGTGGTCTGGTCTGAAATTTGTAGGCTATCACAACACATGAATTTTAACTCTTGGACCCCCAGTTGTTTATATCTAGCTTCTCAGAACCTTTCCACAATGAGAGGAGTACTCTATAATTTTATGCTTGCTCGTCTTGCTTTGCCATCAACAACCTTTGCTATCTTCCTTGTTTCTTGTGTGTGTGTGTGTGTGTGTGTGTGTGTGTGTGTGTCTGTCTGTCTCACCACGAAGTTCAGACTACCCTTGAACTCATTATGTAGCACAGCTGCGACTCAAACTCATGGAAGCCTTCCTGCCTCAGCCTCCAAGTGCTGGGAATACAGACATGTGTCCTCATGACAGCCAAGTTTCTGTTTCTAACTTATTCACAGATTAATCTGTGGCTTCACATATAAGAAGAAATCGCTCTTTCAGATTCTTATGTCATAACATTTATTTATTTATTTATTTATTTATTTATTTATTTATTTATTGTCTTTTTGAGACGGTCTCATAATGCAGTTCAGGCTGGCTTTGAGTTCACATTTTGTAGCCCAAGCTGGTCTCAGAGTTGCACTGATCCTCCTGCCTCAGCCTCCCTAGTTATGGGATTACAGGCATGCACCACCATGGCCCAGCTTGTCATAACACTTATTTGGATTCTCTGCAAGCGTAATAATCTTATGTCAAAATAACTTCCAGTAACTCCTTGGACATTGGTAGTTATCTTTTTATTAATGTTAATATTAATGATATATTAGATTCTGTAGACTTTGAGCTTGTTATGGATATATAGTAAAGTCATCTACAGCAAGATTTTCAATCCTTAGTGTGTTCTCCATCCATGTGTCAAATTATGAGGACCTATGGTCTAGAGAAGAAAGGCAGGGCTCAGCCTATTAGAGGAGCACAGTCATGTGACTATTTTCTTTTTTTTTTTTTTTTTCTTAATACTGGGGACTGGACTTGGGGTATTGGCACTTATCTATATCCCAAATCTGTCTTCTTTGCCTTACCCTATCTTACTTTGCTTCCTTTCCTTTCATTTCCTTTCCTTCTCTTCCTTTCCTTTTCCTGTTCCTTTTCCTTTCCTTATTTTCTTTTCTGCAACAGAGTCTCCCTAAGTCACTAAGTTGCATGCACTGTACTCAAACTTGTGCTCCTCCCTGCTTAGCTTCCCAGAGTGCTACCATTTCCAGGCATGTGCTACCATTCCAGGTTAACTATACCAATATTTCATATATTCAGTCCTATAGCATAGGTTATACTTTGTCCTGTATGCTACTTATTGTCTTGGTATTCTGGCTCTTCCAAATGACAATGAATCAGAATTTTTATTTATGCCACCTATTGAAAAAAAAAAAAAAAAAAAAAGAAACCCGTAAAACTCTACCTGCCAGGGACAGTGGAACTTACCTATAATTTCACCAGTCTAGGAGGCTGAGACAGGACAATCACAAACTTGAGACCAAGTAGAATAATTAGTGAGTTACCTAGCTTTGACTCTTTCTCAAGATTAAAAGTAAAAATTACTGGTTGTTTAGCTCATTACCAAGGTCCTCCGTACAATTCCCAGTGTTGCAATAGTAAATAAAATCATACATAAATACATTTCTAAAACGTGACATCTGACAATATATTTATGTATACATTTCTATTCTTATAGGTTAGTCCATAAGTCTAGACTTGTAAAATAAAAATATGGTCAAAAATAAGAAATTACCACAGGTTCAAATGCCATATTTTCAGTGAAAGCTCAAAAATCTCCCAGATTGCAGGAGAGGCACAGGCTCTAATTTTTACATATCTCCCGCAGTTAACACAGTAACACTTCCCTGAACTTTTTGGTCATCTATGTTCCTACTGCATCTTTTCACAGGTGGTTCCTCCTGTCCCGAGAGGGTTTACCTGTCCCTCTTTCCTGCTCCTTTTATAAGATTTAGAGTACTTCAAATGCCAGTACATGACTAAAATCTTTTCTTATCTTACAGTCCAATTCATTGGCCCTTGCTTTATGACATAATTGTAGTTATAATTAACTAATAGCCTGACAAGTTATATGTATTATCTGTGACTTTGCCCTCTCCAATGAAGTTTACACTGGGTGAAGAGTAACCTTACTGTGAACTTCATGGTCTTAAGGAGCAGCATATGTCTTTCTCACCCTCCGCGCATGATATCTCAGTACTCAATAAGCATGTATTTATGAAATGGAAGGACTGGTGTGTACCTCAGTAGTAGAGAACATGTTTGGGATGTCTGAAGCTCTGTTTCCTATCTCCAGAACCACTAAGAATTTCTTTTTTAAATGTATGTCTCAATTTTGCAAGTCTCAGCCCTCATACTATGGGCTTTGTGATATGACCATTTTCAGATTGAATCCTTGCCTTATGTGGCCCTGAAATGCACATACAACTATGTAAAATGATTTATGTACTATATATTATAATTGTTTATATATAGTTTGCTACTAACCCCTCTAAGCTACTGAGGGTAAAAATAGATACTTTGTCTACTCCTACTAAGTGGAAGTTTCCATAGGGGCCAGGGAGATAACTCAGTAGAATAAGCGCTTGCCCGGCAAGCACAGGGTCTTGAGTTCAAATTTTGGGAAAAAGCATTACTAACTAGGAGTTTCCTGCTTAAATATGAAACTCCACTTCTTTGTTTACAAGAATGAAAATCATATTTTAGAATGAAATCCTTCATTAAATGTAATATATATTAGATCTGAGACGTTTCCACAAATGTAAACAGTGATATGAGATTATTTTTTACTCTGGAAATGCGAGGTATTTTTGCTTAACAAAATGACAAATGTATGAAGAAAACAACAAAATGATGATGATATGATATTTCGCCCAATTATAGAGAAATGCCATTATCTGGTTACTTCTCAGGATAGACAAAAACAACAAAGTAGAAGATTTATGTCTTTTGCAATATTGGGATAGTATTCATTGCATGAAAGGTTTACACTGAAACTTCTTGATTTTTTTCCTCGTCTCTGTTCTCCACAAAAAGCAAATCCTGATGTCCAGGTGCTTTAATATAAACATATCCACAAATGTAAAAAGTCAATACATGGGACAGTCTAAATCATTTTAAGCTCTCTCGATTATGTGTGATTCTTTTTTGCATTTAATTCATAGCTTTTTCTCTGTCTCTCTTTTTCTCCAAACTACCTGTTGGAGTAATACTTGTGTGTAGTATTTTCCACAAATGTCATTGTACTAATTATGAAAAATTCTGGTAAAGCTCTCACAATTCACAATAATTCATTATTTTCTAAATTACAGGCAGGCACCTTGCAGGGTCAGTGTTTACTGTGGTATAATTTGCAAAAATGCTTTCAATATGACTTTTGTAAACAATATTGTCTAAGTCAATTTTCTTGTCTTTACAAGATACTCAACATCCCTTACTAAATACAAAAATTTATAAATTTATTTGATCATTATATGGCACTTCATAAATGTGCACAATTCTTTGTTTCTATGTATTGCTGTAATTGGTTTGAATTGAAATAGAAATTTTAAAAATTTGTGCCCATCTTTAATCATTAAATTTACTCAATAATGGGGACCTAATGAATTCAGATACAAATACACTTCCACTCTGAGGACCATGTTCCCATTTACTTGGCTATGCGCAAATTACTGAAAGTTGGACCTTGAGATCTATGCTATGTCTTAGAAAACAATATGCGCAGATGTGTTTGCTAGTGAACATTTTCGTGTTCCAACATATAAAACAGGCTTAAATATGGTGTAAGTTATAAATATACTCTTATCTAGTTGTGAGTTTTATACTATTGAGTTGATTTACAAGGGGTAACAATAGATCTCTTTCAAATTTGCAGTTTACATAAAGTTCTAATGGATCTCCAGAATCAGAAACTAAAAGAATTAAATGACTGGCTAACAAAAACAGAAGAGAGAACAAAGAAAATGGAGGAAGAATCCCTTGGTCCTGATCTTGAAGACCTAAAACGTCAAGTACAACAGCATAAGGTTTGTATATCTATCCAGCATGCTTTTTCACTGTTACAAGCACATTGTGTATATCTAAATTAAATGAATACATAAGCTCACACATTTGTTGTTTAAATGTTAAAAAAAAAAAAAAAAAAAGCTTCAAGGTCGGGTCGAGGAAGGAGTTCCGGTGGCCCAGGGGGTACAGGTTGAGAATTCCTACCTATGTTCCCACCAGTCCAGGGTCTTCAAATCAACAATAGTTTCAAAAAAAATTTTTTGCTTATTACTTTTTGTAACATTTGTGCCTATGATTTGAATCTCTCATCTAAAATTCTGGTGTTGGGCTGGGGAGATAGGATGGTGATCTATGTGCCTACCTGGCAAGGGTAAGGACATGGTTTAATCCCCAGTATCACATGGCTTGCGAGCCCTGCACGGAGCAAACCACTGAGTCTGGGTATGGTGGTACATGGCTCATTTCCCAGCACTGGAGAGGCTGAAAACAGAAGGATCACTGGGAGTCCAAGCTACATAGCAAGACATTGTACCAAATACATACATGCATGCATACATACATACATATGTACATACATACATGCATACATACATGAGTTAGAAAAATGCTGTTGTTGCCAACATGATAGTATTAAAAGATGGAGGACTGGGGTTGGTGTGATAGCACAGCAGGCTAAAGCAATGCTTAGTTGAGCTTATGCAAGAGGAGAGACCAGGCTTCAATCCTTGGTGCCACATGTTGCACCTGCTCTACCTCCAGGCTTGATGAGCAAACCACAGAGTCCCAGTGCAGTGATGCAAATCTGTAATCCCAGTAATAGGGAGGCTGAAAGTGGGGGTATCATCACAAGTCTGAGCTGCATAGTGAGACCCTGCAACAACCAAATACGTTGAAGAAGCAAAGAAGTGGAGGACTTGAAGAGTTGATTAGTTTGGGTGATTTCTACCAAATAAGAGATTACGGCCTTTCCAAAAGAGACTTCAACTCATGGTTGCTTATCTGTTCGCTCTTTCCTCATGAGAAGAGCAGCGCAAGAAAATTATCACATTCTAGCATCTTGGTCTGTGACTTCTCACTCTTTAAAACTGTGAGGAAATGGGTTTCTGTTCTTTATGGAATGACTAATTATGAAATGCTGTTGTTACACCAGTAGAAAGCAAACTAAGATATCTCTCAGATACAATTTAACTAGGTTTTTTTTTTATTTAAAAGATCAAATTTATTACTGAGAAAAGGAATCTGGGGTATGTAATTTATTAAAAATTTGGTTTCTTGGGAGAGAGATACTATAGGGATTCCCTACAATTCAAAATGTGTCAATTATTGTTAATCTCTTACTAGCCTTACTTGAAACTCTTATTTTATTTTTGTTTTTCCTCTTCTCTTTAAAGTAAAAAGAAATTGATAAGTGTTTTCATTTACTTATGCCTTTGATTCAGTTATGTAGAGTATGCCAAGATTGATTTTTAAGAAATGAACATTTGTAACGTTGCTTTCCTGCACAATGCATCATTTAATTTTAATATTTTTTCAGATATTGTCTTCATTTATACATTTACAGTTATATTCCCTGCCTATGAGGAAGCATTTTTTACTTCTGGAACCGAAATCTCTATAAGGGTATTCCTAAATAGTACTTGAAGTGTACTTCATGCTAACAAACATGTTAGCATATTGAAACTACCTCTAAATACTATGGTTGCAATGGGATTTTGCCTAGTCCACAAGGATGTACATAGAGAAAAGAATCTTTTCAATCTAGACAATGTTTAGCAAATAAAAATACAAGAGGTCTAGTTAAATTTGAACTTCAGATAAAAAGTATTTTATAGTCTATATTCTCAATTATTTGTTGCTTATTAGACTTTCACATATTTCTGTGTATCTCTTATTTTATGTGGTAATTATCCAGATCTATGTTTCTTAGATTTATGGCTTTGAAAGAGAATAACCATGCCCTCAACACATACCTCCCAAATCTGTATTTTGCTCAACTTTATTTTGTTTTTATACCAATTTGGGATATCTAGTTGTAAAAGTCTACCAGATTAAAAATAGTTTTCTAAGATTTAGGTTTTTTTGTTATTATTTAATAATCTTTGTCTTTAACCTGTAAGTAGAGCAAGTCCTTGTTATCAGCATACTACAGACAGCCCACTGGCAGTAAGATCAAGCATTTAAGGAAAGTTGTAGCTGTGATAACCCCACATGCTACACAATCAAGGAAAAACGACCCCCAGCAATTTTCTAGTTATTACTTGGATGTCATGACCAAGGTTAGTCGTCATACACCCATAGATCCTCACTGAACTTTTTTTTTTTTTTTCTCACTGAACTTTTGATGAACAGTTACATCCATATAGATTGCTGTATGGATCTTTGAGTAGAGAACTGATGGAGAATTTGCCACCATGTGGCCCATCTTGACATTGAGTCCCTGAAACATATCTGCCTCTTCCTCCTAAGCATCTCCAGCTATCACGCTGATATTAGCTCTCTCCATCTTCTCCAGCCAGTATCACTCAATTTCACCTTCTGTTTTGGAGGGGATAGATTGCCCAAATATTTTGCCATCACGCGAGTTGTAATTAGAGCTCCTTGCCTTCTTGCTCTTCCCCTATAAGACGTAGAACCAATCTGTCTGTCCTGTTTTCTCAATCTATGTGCATTCCATTCTTAGCCTTTCTATTTCTTTTAGATAAGTAACATGACATTAAGAACTTGCAGATTTCTGGGCTGTCCAGATAGCTCAGTGGACTATAGCACCTGCTTAGCCAGATTCAGAGACTGAGGTTCGATCCCACCATGAAGTGCAGGCCCTGCCCCTGGGGCACGCTGAGACAGCAAATGAGACTGGACATGGTGATGCATGCCTGTAATCGCAGCACTTGGGGGACTGAAAACAAGAGGAACACTATGAGTCTGATCTACATAGTTAGACCCTATATTATATACATAAAAGAAGAACTTGCAAATTCCCAATTCTTTTTTTTTTTTTTTTTTGTCTTTTTGAGACAGGGTCTTGCTATGCAGTTCAGGCTGGCGTTGAGCTCACTTTTGTAGCCCAGGCCGGTCTCGAACTCACATCAATCCTCCTGCCTCAGCCTCCCAAGTGCTGGGATTACAGGCGTGAGCCACCACGCCCCGCTCTCAATTCTTAGTGTCAACAAATACAAATGGAGTCATCCCATCTTCTCCAGGTTACTTATTTTTGTTGTCTCCTTCAATTTTCACCTGAACAATAGTAAGTAAACATTGATCGTCCAAAAACAAACATTAAAAAAAAAGTCAGAACTACTGTGAGGTAACTGTTTGTATTATCTTCCTGTTGTGGGTCGTAGTCTACTCTAGAGACCCCTTCTACTTACCTTCTTTGCCTTGACCTGTGTTGGACATTGGATGTGGAGAACTTTTGTATATAGCAGCAATTCATTCCAAGGGCACCAGTTGGCTGCTGGAACATCTCGGCCTATTTGGGAAGTACATAAAATACACTAGTGCTGCCCAAGTTGCTCTTAACCAATGGTGGAGATTGATGGATTCTTCCCACAAAATACTTGTCCCAAGGCAGGACAATTCCATGGTGTGTTCCCACAGTCTATCAGTGATACCTTAGCAATATTAATACTAAAATGTCCAGGAGGTAACTTGTTTCACGTCCACAGACACTTACATAATGGATCATGAAGTTGTCTTCCAAAACTATATGCTTCCGTATCTTGTTTTGGGAAGAAGCTAATATTGTTTTTTACAAAACCACATTTCTAAAATTGTAGCTGTGCAACCCACCAGACAAATTTGTCATTTTTTAGAAATCATTAAATCTCTTGTGTTCTCCATATCTTCTCTTTGGATAAAAATATGTTTCATTAGTTGGTTTCTCCTGTTCCTTGAAGTCAGGATTTGAATGTATTCAGTAGTTTTGGAATAAGGAGTATTTCCAAAATGTTTAATAATAAGCCCATGACATTGAATTTCACAAGCCAGGGTACCTGGAATGTAAGAGGAAAGCAAAAACAAAGGATTTAGAAGACAACTGGGAAAGAGTATTAAGGTATTTGTAAGTGTGGGTAACAAAAACGCCCTGGGGTGAAAGGTATGAGTTTACCATTCTAAACAGGCTACTGAACACCCATATTTATAGCAGTACAACATGTCAGAGCTAAACCATGTAAACAATCCAAATACACTTCAACTGAGGCATAGATAGAAAGGATGTGGTGCTTTTACACAATAGAATACTCAGCTCTGAAAGAATAATCTCGAGGCTTTTGTAGGTAAGTGGATGCAACTATAGAGCATACTCATAAGTGAAATAAATCAAACCCACACATGTAAACATTGTACTGACTCTCTAGTGTAAGAACATGAAAGAGTAAATGAAATCTGAAGGTACAGTAGATACTATGAAAGGTAAAGAATCTGTCCAAAGGGAGGGAAAAACTGGAATGAGGAAAAGGATGAAAGAAGGAAAGAAAGAAAGAAAGAAAGAAAGAAAGAAACAAACAAACAAACAAACAAACAAACAAACTAAGGAAGAAAGACATACATATAAAAGATAGCTTGGCTAATTATGTTGCTTATTTCTGCTAACTTTTAATTTCTTATAAACATTTTCCAAATTTGCATGCTTGTATCTGATAATCTAAATGACAAATTTCAAGACTGTGTTATGCAATATAACAACCATTGTTAAATTCCTATTTTAAGTGAAATTCTGTATCATTTCTAATGTTTGTTCTACTATTATTTATTCTCCTTTTAAAACAATTGAAAAGGCTATTCAAGTTAGACTATGCAGATTCTTAGCATACTGAGAATTACCTGAACTGTTTTGCATTTTTGTCTGTAAGATATAAAGTGAATGGAATGGAAAATTTTGACTAATATTGTAATAAAATTTGAATAGATTGTCCATTACTTGAAAATACTCTATTTCTGAGTATGCAGTTTCTTTTAGGAAAGTAATTTGAAGCAGAAAACGCAAAAGCATGATGCACAAGTTGATTGTGTAACAGCCAGGACTTATTCATGTGTAATACATAACAAGAGCAGTGGAATTGGTTTTTGTTCTCAGAGAACACAGTCTACCTTTAATGACTCCAACTCATTTTAGGACAGATTGGCTTTTATAAAATTAAAACAAAGGAAAGAGTAGTTGCCATCTGAAAGCATGGCAATTCATAAGATACATTGTTACTAAAAGGCAATTTTGTGTGAAGAAAATTGTTTAACGTGATCAAGCAATTTAAAAAGGAGTAACCAGTTACCAGATTTTATCTTTATGCAGTATATACCGGTAGAAAAATAGCAGCCTTGCCCACAAATAAGTGCAATTATGTGCCAATTACAAATAAAGAGTTCATTAAACTGTGAAACAAGGGGCTAGGGTAGTAGCTCCATGGCACGAGTGCCTGCCTGGCAAGTGCAAAGTAGTGAGTTCAAACCCCAGTCCTGAAAAAAAAAAAAAAAAAAAAAAAAAAAAAAAAAAAAAAAAAAAAAAAAAAAAAAAAAAAAAAAAAAAAAAAAAAAAAAACAACCCACAATGATGTCCAGGGCAAGAACAACCTTCGAGAACTGGAAGTGAATTTCCCAGGATGTTATCTTTTTTGAGCCAGCGAGATAGCTCAGCAGTCTAAAGTGCCTGATTATGCAAGCTTAGCACCCGCAGGGACCATGGTTCAATCCCCAGCACCATATTCTGTTCCAGCCCCACCCACAGGGCAGGATGAACCAGCCAGAATATAAATAAAGTTAAAAAACTGTGAAACATATTTTCTTAAAAGCGTACTTAAAATAGTTTCATCAGACAGTCCCTGCTGCATATTATGAAAGGAGAAAAATAATTTTTTTCTTGTTTCAGAACTTTTTGTTTGTTTGTTTATTTTTTATGGCCAGCTCAGCCTGCCGTGAGGGCAGGCCTGGCGCAGCATGTGGTGCCTGGAATCAAACCTCAGTCCCTGCAGCCACCTGCAGGCGCTTTAGACCACTGAGCCATCCTGCCAGGCCCCTAATCTTTTTTATTTTTTTAACTTCATTTTTTTCATTATTACTGGCTCAGCCTGTGCTGGGGGCAGGGCTGGTGCAGCATGTGGTGCCGGGAATTGAACTGTGGTCCCTGTGGCTACCCAAGCTTTCCTAAGCAGGCGCTTTAGACGGCTGAGCCATCCCACCAGCCCGAAAGAAATAATTTTAGAAGAAACAGTTCAAAATAAAGCCTCACTTATGTAGTCATTGGCTCACTTTGTGGCTTTGCTTCCCACCCTGCAAATAATAAATCACAGAAAGCAGCAAAGTTTCTTCTTCTCACAACAAAATACATCAGTAATTTACTACAATACAAAAAGTATTTTCCTGATACTCCACTGACATTTCTACCCCAATCCCCAATGCCATATTTTTGTGGATTGTGTTAAACCTAAAATTCTTAAATACCTTCAATTCTGTTTTCCTTAAAGATAAAAACAAAAGATAAAACTAAAAGAAATACTGATTCAGCTGGGAGGAATAGATTTGTGTTCTACTCAGATGAGAGAGCCCATGCTCCCGTTCTGAAATGAAGAATGAGATAAAAATGTGTGCCAATCTTGCAAGTACACTGCAAGTATTACAGATAGTCTTCTGTTTATTCTGTGACATGATCCTTTGCTATCTTCATTTCAACAGCAGGTTATGAGACAGGTTAAAAATTCAACTGCTGTGAAATGACATGCAGCCACTTTTACTAAATCTGCCAGTTATCAAGTAAAGTAGTTGATCCTATATTGGTGCTTGCCATTAAATATAACCAAGCCATTAACTTTGAGTAACTCAAAAGTTAAATTGACTAAAAAAAATGAGGAAAAAATTTAGCATCCAAAGCTCTTGCTTCAGAGAGACAATGTAGAAGTTTATTTTTTATCTTGTAATTCTCTCTGGGGAATGCACACACTAGCCCTCCTGCTCTCCTTTGAAGAATTATGTCAGAAATAACTGTGAATGCTCATGTCTTATGAAATGGACTGTGTTGGTGATTTTGGTAAGGTATTTCTCAGGAGAAACAATATTAAGGAGTAAAAGCATATTCTGAAATTGAGTTTTTCTTAATGAGAATATAGTTTGCCATTTTGGGGGGGTATTTTCATAAAAAGGGAACTTTTTTGGCAGCTTCAGTCTCATGCCACTCAGGCTGGGATCAAGCATAGATCTTGGTTTGCTAGCTGGGTATCCAATACTTTTGAAACAAATGTAGATTTTTTTCATAGATACCTTGTCTCAGTGTCAGTGTCAGCAAATTGCTTTCTATAAAAATTATTAAAATTGATAGATATAAATATAACAGGCACACACTCTTCAAAATTCAGTGAATAACTCATTTTAATACTGATTAACACAAAAAAACCCTCTTAGACACTATCATTCACTGTTGCCATAAAACTTAGTTACCCTCAGATAATTTCAGGTGCCAAGATTGTGAAATATCCTCTTCTGGTGACCTTTAAAGTGATCTAGATGTTCATGTAACAAGGAAGTTTTCTTTGTAATCTTGCCAAAAGATCTGACATTTCATTTCTTTCCCTTGCGTTCTCTTCCATATCACTGAACAGTCCTAAAACACATGGGTACTGAAAAGAGGCCAAATATGCGTGAAATATACCTAAGAAGTTCACATTGCAGTACCTCATATAAAATAGCTGAAAACAAGTGACCATTACACAAGGTGGAACAGAACATATGGGAGTTTTATGTTCTTAATCAGATTTGTTTTAGTAAATACGTTGATGTGGGATATGTGAGCTATGTTACTTGCCTGGTTTATATGTTGCAGTTATACTGCACTAGCAGTATGCTTAATAATAGAGAGTAAAAATCTGGGCATGGACAGTCTTATAATCAAGACTCATGCATTTGCAGTTGTTCTATGGCCCACAAGAGGCTATCCTTGTGGTGAAATTAAATTAAAGAGAAGAAAATTTAATTTCTTTTTGGATACTGAAGATTGAACTCAGGTCACTCATACTGAGCTATATTTTCAACCCTTTTTATTTAATTTTAGTTTGAGACAGGACCTTATTATGTCACAAAGTTGAATGAGTGGAGCTCAAACTCGACATTCTCCTATCTTGAACTCCCAGAATATTGAGACTATGGATGTGTGTAACCAAAGTTGGCCTTGAAGAAAATAATTTTAGGAAGATACAACATGTAAAATATATGAATAGATAGGTGAGGATGTTGCAGAAAGTATATAATATAGAAATGGAACAAAGACATTATCAAAGAACATTTTTTCCAAAGGGGTTAGTAGGACAGTTACACTAATTGAAAATCGCATATTGGACTCTTCATAGTAGTTATTCAGAGGAAATGATTCAGACATGCTATCTTGTCTAAACAACATTAGGACAAGTCTCAGTCAACTAAGAGGGAGTATCTGTATATCTACTCTAAGTATTTTTTTCTCTACCAAATGGTCTTTCGTTTATATACATCTTATATTTTGTTTTGTCAGAGATGGGAGTTCCATTCCCATTCAAATATTGTAGGTGTATAAATTCATCAAAATAACCCAATATACAATAGTCCATAATAATAATGGGTTATCAGCAGAATTGGCAATGTTGCAAGTTGTTCACTTGAGCCTTTTACAGCTCAGCATATTAATATAGCTTTACTCTTTTAGCTCATGGTTAAACTTTTCTGCTGGATGATTAATACCAAGATAAAGCAAAACCTATATAACAAAAAAAATGTAACTTTTGTATCTGACAAAGTCTGTCAAATACCCTCAGGATTTACCATAAAAACATGTACAGCAGTTTGTATATCTTTTGTCCATGTCAGTCATCTGGACAAGTCACGGCCATTGCTTGACCAATTAGCTCTCTGTGAAAGCATGAAAGAATGTTTTCTCTCTAGATGACTCTCCTTAGGCACACTATACATCGTCAATCACTGTCCTCTCTGGCCCCTAATATCCTTGATCAGAATGTTTGGGACAACACTGAATTACAGGTTGTTACAGTACAGGTTATCTTATGTCTTGAGTCCTCACTGACCTTCAATCCAACTATCTCCCTACTGGGAAATTTCCCAAAAGAAGTGAAAACATATCATAGCGATATATGTGCACCTATGTTTATAGCAGCACAATTTGTGATAGCCAAATCTTGGCAGCAGCCAAAATGCCCATCATCTGACGAACGGATGAAAAAGATATGGTGTTTTTGTAGAATGGAGTATTACTCAAATATAAAAAGTAATAAACTCAAAGCCTTCTTATATAAGTGGATGCACCTTGAAGATATAAGTGAAACAAAGCAGACCTACATGTGTAAATATTGTAGTCTCCCTAGTGTAAGAACTCAAAAGAAGAAATAAATATAAAAAGGCATAACACAGCTAAATGGAAATCAAGAACTTAAGGATTAAACAACAAAGAGATAGCAAACAGAAAAGTTAGGAAAAATGGCTGGGCAAAACCTCACACTCATATACACAGGAGGATTAAGAGAATGGGCCTAAGAATCTCCAACAGGTTTTTGACACTAGCAATTAATTGGTGGAATTTTCACCCTGACTAATTATATATGCTAGTATCTGTGATGTACGCAACTACAATGAAGACAGCAGGTGTTATACTAAAACCATGATAGCAGGTGTTATACTAAAACCATTCTTTGAATGCCTGTCATTCTGGTCTTTTAGATTTGTGCTGCTTCTATGTCATAACAATTATTGCTATTCTCTCTCACAAGTAAATATTTGTTTAAAAAGTAAAAAGGTAATGAAAGACAATAAAAGACAAGGAAAAAATGCCATAGGATTGACCTGCTAAAATTTTGCGTATGGTTAGATTCTAAATTTCTGTGTAAAAATGTGTAATTGATATTTTTCACATTCTACAGGGATTTATTAGAATATCCATGATTATTGGAAAATTCCTGTTCCATATTATGTCTAAAGAATTTGATATTCAAAAAGATAGTGATTTTAAGCTCAAGTGCCTATGTTATGGGTGAACAATATGATTAAGCTTCTCTTCTGGGGGGTTAAGAACTTAAGTATGCAGACCAAAAATTTAGAGTAAAAGATTGGCTACAAGGATATTAACATTTTGAACAGGGGCAGTAAGCAATATGGAGCTCAACTTAGACAACATAGATATGGAAAATGTGTAAGGAACTTATTGTACTAGATTCTGAGTCTGGGCACTTGGAAGACCAGCATTGGAATTAACAAAATTAGCAGCACAAATATAATACAATATTTGAGAGGAAGGTCAATGACTCAGATGAAATTAAAGAATTCCACCAATTTAACTGGTGCCTTTCACTGCTGGTAACTTATTACCCGTCCTCAGTAAGACTAAAATAACATGATCTTAGTTACTACTATTAGTTCTGATCTTTTGCACCTGTAATTGTGTGATGCAATTTGGACACTTACAGAGGGCAACATATCAATATACTCCAGAAAAAACAAAGACCAGACTATAGCGACAAATGTTAGAATAATTCTCACAAGTGATACTTAGTTGTTATCACATTTTTTCCTGAAAAGATCTTCAACATTTGACAAAATAGATGAACAAAACAGGGTTGTGTATAGGGGGCAAGAAAACAACTCAAATGTAAAGAAGGAAGATATTTTTAAAGCTGCTAAAATGGAGTTACAATTCTGGCATAGTCTATCTTTGACTTTTCTTTTTTACTTTATGATTTCATGCCTTTATTCAAATATCTTAATAATTTTAAACTATTGAATGTTAAATTGTGTAATAATAATACTGTTATGCCATAAAATAAAGGTTATCACGAAAGAAAGTATCACCTTTGTATACCATAGATACGTGTACATGCATGGTGTGTTCTTCTAATATTTAGAAAGCTGTTAGAGAAATCATTTTGTTCCCCATCAACATTCTATTAACAGGTAGTAAGAATGACTTTCCATATGAGATATTACCAGTTTTTATTAAAATATTAATAAAGATCCAAACTCAGGTTCTCATTGCTCTCATGATGTTTTAATTAACCAAGTATTTCTAGCAGATCATTAGTTAATTCAAAATTACTATTTATTTAGTCTAATAACTTTGCTCAGAATAGGTGATATTTTTGAAAGTTCATCTGCTAAATTTATACATATGCAGGACTGCTTTGTCTTAGATACTTTGTTTATTTTTTAATATTTAATTTTTATACTAATTTCTTAGAAGCTTATAGCCCTAATGGTGGAATTTAATAAAAAGAAAATAAAATATTTTCCACATTGTTTTCTTTTTCAGTTAGTCTCATGTAGAGTTTCTCCTTTTTTGTGACCTACACAAATTATTTAAGGTTACATTTTAGGGGAACCTCTTTGAACTACAGCTATCACAAACATGAGAAGATGAACCCTAAGACATTTATTTTTTTTTCAGAAAGATGACAACATACATGACTTTATAATCTGTTTAATGTTAAGAATCAGGCCAAATGTGGCATCGCAGCTCTGCTAAATAGGGTAAAATAAAGCCCTACTGAATAATACCAATTTATGCTTAAGATTTTTTAACTTCAATTTTATTTTATTTTGAAAAGCAAAACAAAAGCAGTAACAAAAAGCAGAGATTTCTGTTATGAAAAAGAGTGGTTTTTGATAGGTCATTCAGTAGTTTTGTTTTTCACTGGTACTGCATAACATTTTATATTGTTACCAGTTAAATATCTAGATATTATCTATTAAGGAACATATAATAAATGGAACTTTTATATGGTGTTCTACAGTTTCAACATGTGAAAATACATCTTATTTTAAAAATTATTAGAGGGGCCCGGTAGGATGGCTCAGTGGTCTTAAGTGCCTGCTTAGGAAAGCTTGGACAGCTGCACGGACCGTGGTTCGATCCCCGGCACCACATGCTGTGCTATCCCTGCCCTCAGGGCAGGCTGAGCGGGCCATAAAAACAAATAAACAAACAAAAGTTCTGAAACAAGAAAAAATAAATAAAAATAAAATTTAAAAAATTGAAAAAAAATCTACTTAGAAAAATGTGGTTCATGTCGGTAATCTTGGCACTTAGAAGGCTCAGGAAGGAAGATCTCTGAGTTTCAGGCCACTGTGGGCTACATGGTGAGTTTAACAACACAGGAACTGCAAAGCAAGATCTTGCCCCAAAAGCCAAACAAAAAGTCAATTAAAATTATATATATATATATATATATATATATATATATATATATATATATATATATTTACTAAGGAAATTAAGATTAAATGTTGACACTCAGAAAGATTCTTTCCATGAACCAAAACATAAGAATGAAATGGTAAGGAAATGATGTGGAATGGAGAAGAAAATAAGCTATTTTTCCACTATCGAAATCTACTAAGCAGGATGATAGCAGATTCTAATAGGTACTGTATCTCATTTAGCTCCAGCACTAAAAGTATCTTGGGGGTATTTTACAGATAAATAGATGCATTCTAAGTGGCTAAGAAATTGTCTACAGTTACTTCAGCACCAATATGTAGGGGTTCATCTTTGTTGTAACTGTTTTGAAGCTGATTTCATTATATTGTCTATACTGGTCTCAAATTCATAATGTCAAATGATCATCTGTCTCAGTTTTCATTACAGCTGAGAGGACTGATAGGCTTCATAACACCTAGACATTAACCTTAAACTATTAGCCTTTCAACCAGAATCTTCCTCTCCATTGTGAAGTTCCAGCAATGCTTGATTCCAGTAAAGACCCTAGAGATCAAGTATCCAGAAGAGTAGAAAAGGTATTTGGAGGCATTGTGGTGCCTGGTCTCTAGGAATGGAAAGTTCTGCAAGGAAGAGTTAGAGACTGAGTACATGTACATGCACAAAGTTGGAGTGAGCAGTGGTAAAAAGGGCAAATGGTGATAGCTATGCATTAAAAGGTGAGAATCAAAATGTCTAAAGAATGATTTGTTCGGTTCCATCCTGCAGCTCTTTCTTTCAATGGAGTGAAAATAAGAAATGATTACAGGAGAAAATAAGGTGATGTGGGGCAGCAAGACTGAATAAGGGAGTTAATTAGTGGAGCTGAACAGTTCACATCCGTCTTGTATTGGCCAGTCAAGGCATAATACTTCATGTGTGTTCTACATAAAACCCTTGCCATGAGCTTTCTCTTTACATAATTCTGATCTTTTACAATAATTGTTGTTAGGCAAAATGCATTTCATATCTACTTTTTAGACTGTCGGTGTTCCCATAAACCGATTTCATAGGTAACTATACACAGGATAAGTACATGCACATATAAATGGATTGAAACATGTAGGGGCATCACTTGGATATTAAGGTCTAACAATTTCGCTTCATGACATATTTGTGAACATACTAATTTCTAGCAATGTTTACCAGTCAATGCGTTATCTTGAATCTGCTTTTGTCAATTTCATGTGTATAAATTTGCAAGTTAAAGCATAGTTTAATGAAATAACTAGGAACCCAAGTGGGCTGCTCAGCCCAGAGAACCCCAAAACTAATCATATATTTTTTCCAGACCTGAACTGTAACTTCAGCATTTCATTTTCTTAATTACCAGAACTACATTGTCTTTCACTGTTTACTAGATCTATCAGAGAAGGGTGGTCAGAATTTACTACATAAGGATGAGTTAGAGAAATACTGGATTCGTGCAGTCTTGGTTAACATCTGTGACCTGACCATGCCTAAATCGAAGCTTTAAAGCTAACTGATGGTAATGTTTGAGTTCATACCCTCCAATAACAAAATGCTAATTCATTCTACCTTAGTAATCATGATCATCTCAAAAGGTACTCATTCCAATTTTGCAAAGTAGAAAGTCAAATCTTGGTGTGGTTGAAAACTTTCTTAAGGTCACCTGACTGGATGATACATCCAGAAATCAAACCTGGCCTTCAGATGCTACACCTTCGACTGTTATTATACTTTCTCTTTATAAATATGTGCTGATTTCATCAATCTATTTCACACTACATACTTTTCCATTTATACTGTGAAATATTTATGGATATATTATTCACTCTCTTCTAAAACAGTTTTTCTTATTGCTGACCATTCTTCCTGCTATTGGAAAACATGAAATGCTTTTACAATTATTCGGTTCTCCTCAGTGAAGTGGTCATTAAGAAAACATCATCCTCCTTTGGTAGCTTAAGACTTTGGAGAAACATGAACATTCATTTCTGATACAACAATAAAAACAATGGATTCTGGTGTGGAAACTAATAAAACTATGTAATCACTTTTAACTAAGTGAATATCAAACTAGGAGCACCTGTTGAGGAACATATTTAAAATATTGGTACATTTGCAATGATTTGTATGCCATAAATGGATCCTCATGGGGAGCTAGAAAATACTGTGACCATCCAGGCTTAGCAAAGTGCATACTTGACTGAAAGGAAAATTGAACATCATTTCCAGATCATTTCATTAAAGGCAGCAGGAGATACAGAGTCTGGTCCAGTATGGAGATGATACAGAAGAGCAATATGAAGCATAGGAGAAAAAGAGGATGAGGACTGTGAATTTTGTCTCACCATCATTTGTAGGAAAACTTAACACTTCCTGACTTGGATTATAAACCTTATATAAAAGTAAATTCATGTTTCGATATATTGCATTGGATACGTGATCATTAATGTCTTAAAATTTGTTTTTTGTTCCTGAGACAGGTTTTGTAAGTAATTACTTTCCTGGATGTTAGACTAATTGCTTTTCCTAGAAACTCTTCTGATCTCAAAAGAGCCTTTGCAAATTTATGTTTGATAGAACTTTTGTTCTTATCAGTCTTTTCTCTGCATATGTTTGTTAAGGTGAGCTAGAACCTGCACACTGCTTAAACTTAATTAAACTTAATTATTATAATTAAACATCTTTCTAATTATATACACTTTGAAGTGTTTCTGGAAACCATAGATAGTCTGACAATCCATGTAGAATAAATGGTCTGTGTTTGCGGGTGGTGAGTGCAGGTGTGGCGTAGGGTCCCAAGAACCAAAAATTTTGACAATTTCTACTTCATTATTCTTTAATGTAGGAAAAGGAGTAAAATAAACAATTCACAAAGTCAAGTGCTCTCTCCCACTCCAGGAAACTGAATCTATAGTATGATCAAAGGAAGTATTTTGTATCCTTTCATAGAGAATACCAAAGACCTATTTTGTCATGTTTTCTACTGTCCTATCTATTTATTCCTGATTTTTTCAACTCTGAACTAAAAATATCAAATTCTCTAGCATTAAATACTTCCATATTTTACTTTTTGAATATCATTACGCATGTATTCTAAGAAAAATCAACAACGTATTTCTAGAGAAAACTCTGAATGACTCTCCAGTGATGGCTCAAAGCTGCCTTATGAAAACCAATTTGAACTGGGTGAGAGCAAGAAGACTTCGATATTTTTGATAGTATTTGCAAGACATAGAGGAAAAGTCTTATATAAATAAAAAAATTAGAATCATGTACTAAGGAAGTAACAAATTTGGTCAGGAGAATTTAATCAGAATTTTTTTTTATCTTTTTGAGACAGGGTCTCGCTAAGCAGTTCAGGCTGACCTTTAGCTCCTTTTTGTAGACCAGGGTGCTCTTGAACTTGCACTGATCCCCCTACCTCAGCCTGCTAATGCTGGGATTACAGGCATGTGCTACCATGCCTGGCTCTAATTAGAGAATTTTTGAAGTAAAATAATTCACAGAGGTATAACAAAAACGAAGTTTGTCAAATCTAAGCACTTTTAATGTTAAATTTCACTGTTGCCCTTTTCTCTTGTCATAAGGAAAAAGAATGTTATTTGACATTAGAGAACAAACATCACTGACATTTGTATATATCTAATAATGGTATCGAAATTTAATTAGAAGCATGACAGATTTTTAAAAATCTGATATGTGTTATGAAAGTATTACTTCATAGAAAAAATGGAAGGAAAGTATAATAAAAATAGCTAGCATGTGTATGTTCATGGTCATAAATTGTAGTCTTTCAGTGAAGGAAATTATTTTATCAAATATATGTTACAGAGCTTGGTTTGAAATTATTACCTTCTGACAGAAAAAATTAAATATATTTCTCTAGGGATATATCTATATTTGGAAATAATTTGACTCAAAATTCAGGCTTAATTAACAAATAACAGTAAATCTCCGTTGTATAAAAATCTAGCTATGAGAAACTCAAATCCAAAAGATGTCAACATTTAAGTAAAAATTTAATTAAAAATAGCTAACATGCCGGGCGTGGTGGCGCACGCCTGTAATCCCAGCACTCGGGAGGCTGAGGCAGGAGGATCGGTGTGAGTTCGAGACCAGCCTCGGCTACAAAAGTGAGCTCAAGGCCAGCCTGAACTGCATACTGAGACCCTGTCTCAAAAAGACAAAAAAAAAATAGCTAACAAAACTTTAGTGGATTTAAAAGATATTAGTAGTGTTGAGAATGTATGATCTCAAATTGGTAAGACAGTCATTCTTTATTCTAATGATAAAAATACCCAGGTTGGCACATGGATTTAACTTTTTAACACACGTTTTGATATGTAACACTTTGATTACTTTTACGATTTACCTTCCCATAAACAGAATCTGCACATTGAACACCGTATAATCGCTTCCTGTTCATGATATTCAAGAATATTAGCTAATGCTGTGATGTTCATCAATACAAGTATCAATACAATATATTTAGAGTTAAAGTCTGAGCAAAGAGGAAGTATTGCTGTAGTATCTATCTTGCAGTTACTGAGTGTACAAAGAAAATGCTTCTTTAAACCTTTATAATGTAATCCATGATTATTAGTGAAAGAAAATCTAGAACTTTAAAAAGCCACATAAGGTAAAATCAGTTATGGAAGTAACACTAACTCAGTAAGGTGTGTGCTCATGTACCCTAGTGGTAAGGCTCCAGAAGAATTTAACCACTATAGAGAGCCCTTCTTTTCTTCAATTTTTCTTTCTTCATTTCAAATCTGAACAATTCTTGTATTTGATTTTAATATGATCCATTCATGTTTAACATTAGTGATCCTCTAAAGTTTTAGAACTTCTGCACAACCATAAAATGTAAACGCTTGATCAAGATGGTTAAACTATCATTACAAATTCTAGAAGAAATGGATATGCAAAAGAAAAGCAGACAAAAATGACCAAAAAAAATATACTACACTTGATTACATATACTCTATAGAGACTCACCATGCATTGGAAATAAATATTTCATGAATCAAATATCATGTTCCTTTACTACAATACATTGAAAATAGTTTGCATATGAAACACGATTAGTATGGCCTTTCTCAGTGTTTTTTTTTTTTTTTTTTTTTTTTTTTTTTTTTTTTTTTTTTTTTTTTTTTTTTTTTTTTTTTTTTTTTTTGTCTTTTTGAGACAGAGTCTCGCTATGCAGTTGAGGCTGGCCTTGAGCTCACTTTTGTAGCCCAGGCTGGTCTCGAACTTGCACCGATCCTCCTGCCTCAGCCTCCCAAGTGCTGGGATTACAGGTATGAGCCAACACGCCCAGCTTCTCAGTGTTTTTGTTTTTGTTGATTTTTAAAGGTTGTGTGCACTGTTACCTTGTTTGTTTTTGGTCTTTTTCAGTTTACTGATTTTTTTGTTGCACTGCTTTTCACAGGAATTTTTATTCCTTTTTTTGGTGCCGTGGACCAGGCCCAGGGCTTCCAGCTTGCTGGGCAAGCTTCTAACACTGAGCCAAATCCCCAGCCCCTCTCAGTAGTTTTAATATTTATAATTACATATAAGTTTTCCATATTATGTAGTAGAAAAAAGGAATTGACTAAATTGAAGACAGCAATGACTGCTAATACATTGGTCACTAAATTATTATTTTAATCATCCTTGAAATTTGCAGCTGACAAATTTAAAACGTTCTCAGCCCTTGCTTATGTAACTCAGAAAACACAGACTTCACAGGGTTGTCAAGGACGACTCTGAATGTTAATGTTTCCATTTCAGGCCTCATGGCAGAAAGTTATTAACCAGGTGTAAGCTCTGGAATGTCAAAGGCATGATAGGCACTATAGACTTCACACACAAAATAAATGCATAGTCATTTTATCCTAAATTGCTTTATTTGAAAATGTAGCATGAAAATCTAGACAGGATGTAAAACGAAGTAATTTTTACAGGGCTTTAAAATATTGAGGCTTGAAAATTAAGTCTTATGATAAAAATGCTCACATATTTAAGGTTGTGATATAGACGTACTAATAGGTTCCTCCTACACTTGCTATAACATTTGAATAACTGAGAGCTTAGGTGTAAATGCGATTGTTTTATAAGTAAAGAAAGCAGCATTGCCAGAAAATGATAGGACATCCATATCCCAAATGTGCTTCTTCTAACTTGTATTATTGAAAAGATATTCTAAGTAGCAAAATAATTCACTTGAACCTTTAAGTGTCTATTCCAGGAAATCCTAGTACTAATTCTGCTGGCGGGGGAAGGCTTTGTACTGCAGATCCAAGGCTGGACGTCTTGTGTGCTCAGCAGCCAAACCTTTTCAATCCTCCCTTGTTTATTCTGCGTGTATTCTTCTGTTAACTCCTCTTTAAATTTCCCCAAAACTAGACACTATGCTTTTTTAAACAATTGCAACTGCCAATTCACAGTATTATTTAAAGAAAACAATGAGTTTTTAACTGTCATGTATATAAGTTAGAAAGCTAGGATCTGAATAATTTTAGTTCTGTTCCAGTGTTAAGAAAATGTTATTTTCTTTTGCCGATATTGGTGCACTTATAATTACACTAACATCCTTGCTATATTGCAATCTTACTGTAACCATAAAGGACCAAATTCATCTGTGTAGATTGTCACCACTCCTTCTGCATGACACTACTAATTTCGTAATTGACCTTAATTTGCTTAGAATACGTAGAGTGAGCAGTTCAGAAAATATCTTTGTTCCAGTGGTTATCAGGGTCCAGTACTAGAAATAAAATAACAAATGACTAAACAAATGCAGAAAGATTTGAGCAGTGACAATATTATGGTTAAGGAAGTGATAGAAATAAAAAACAACTAGCTAGCAACTTTAGAGGATCATATTCATGGAAAGTCCCCCTAGACAGATGACACTTATCCCTAGAGTTGAATTTCAAGGAAAGGTTATATACATGTATATGTATATACATACAAGATAGGATATATATACAGCTACTTTCTCTTAGTTCAGTGAGAAGAAAGATATGTAGTAATATTGTTTAGATGAGATAACATGTGTGCATCTTGTACTCCAAATAACTGCTATGAAGACAGCAACATGCAATGTATTAATTATTGGGAAAAATTATTTAACCTGTTTTGAAACTATTTCGTTGCTATTTTTTTCTCATTAAAATGAATTAAAAATAAAGAGATTATATACAGAGATGGAAGGGAATAAAACAAGTCAGGCAGAGGAAATAGTTTGACTCATTCACATAGTATGGGAGGGCAACAATAATATGTAGGTAATTTGTGAAATAGGAGGGAGTAGATAATGTATGTTATATAAAGGATTTGGACTTATCCACTTAAGTAATGCTATTCCATTGACTTTTTATCTTTTTCGTAGCTGGCTCAGCCCACCCTGGGGGCGGACCTGGCATGGCATATGGTATGGAGCATAGAACCATGGTCCCTGCATGCCTGCCTAAGCTTGACAAGGAAGGTGATTTAGACTGCTGAGCTATCTCACCAACTTCATTGGTTTCTATATAGCAGCATGACATCTGATTTATGCTTGAAGTAGACCATCATAAAAGTGAAAAGCTAGTGCACAGTCTAGTAACAGGCTAATAAGAAGAGTGTGGCACATGAAGCCTAGCAGAAGATCAAAATTATAAAGGAATGGTAAGGTAGTCTAGTAACCAAAATGTCATATAAAGTGCTATCAAAAATAGGTGTTGGGCCAGGGAGATAGTTCAGTAGAATAAGTACTTGCCTGGCAAGTAAAAGGTCCAGAATTTGATCCTTGGTACCACCAAAAAAAAAGTACCTGATTTAGGAAGCCAAATGTTGTTAGCTATCTGCAGCAGATTATTCTGTGGGATAGTGGGCAAAGTAAATAGTATGATAATTAGTTGTGAAATAACTGTAGAAAACAAAAATTTTAATGAAGATAACCATAAAACATAACAAAAGTAGCAAAAATATTGTTGGGACAAGAAAATCTGTTCTAATTCTAGGGTACTAGAGAACTTCAGTAATATAGAGAAGATTGGAGAGGACAGAGATATTGGTCTTTTCTCTTTTTAAAGCAACAGAAAAGGAGAGATGTTGTGGGATAGAAAAAATAATTCTACTTACTATTTCTTTCATTTTGCCAATGCAGTTTCTCTTTCTACTTTCCAACTTAAATGGCAATGGAAAATGCAAATTATGCTGCATGCTGTACCAGAAAATTTGCTTAAAATATTTGTAGTTCAAAAGATACTATCCTGCATACAGCAGAAATAAATCCAATACATCTGGGGAGAAATGATTTCAACTTACCAATTAGCTGTTTAACTTCTTTTTTGCAAAATTTTATCTTTCAGGTGCTTCAAGAAGATCTAGAGCAGGAGCAAGTGAGAGTCAATTCTCTCACTCACATGGTAGTAGTAGTTGATGAGTCCAGTGGAGACCATGCTACTGCTGCTTTGGAAGAGCAACTTAAGGTCAGATTATTATTTTTTTTAAGGTCAGATTATTTTCTTTAAAAATATTTTAAAATGTTTAATTACAACTTGAAAATATATCAAGATAATGCAGAATGTGAATGATTCATGGTGAATATTTGAGTGTAATTTATTTTAAAAAATAATATAAATTATTTCCCATGTGAACATATTTTCTTTCCATTAACTTACACTGTTGCTTCATTCTGGTCTTTGAGGTTTTGGAAGATACACCAATGAAGATTCATTTAATTTAATTATAGCTCAATTACATATATTAGAGAAGTGATTTAAGGAATATCAGTTATGTTCTCTTCAACCCAACAGTGTAAGGGAGAACAAAAATTTAATACAAAATTTAAATACATTCAATTAAATGACAAGAAATCAGATGCATTCATTATATGTATTCATGTAATCCTTCAGTTCTATCAAGATGTAAGCATAGCAAGATATTCATGTGACAAAATTTGTTTTGAGAATGTATTTAACCTTTTACATCCTCTCTCATCTTAAGTAATAGTGTATGTGTTTTTGGAAACACACCTAGTACATCTTAATAATCATGTCAATATTTTAATGTCTTTCTTCTACACTAAGTATGACCAAGTGATACTGTAAAAACTTAGCCATATATATATATATATATATATATATATATCAACATTAAAGACAAACATAATCATTTGTTTCTGAGGCAGTCATTGTGCCCACTAAATGCCTGCTTTTTCTCTGTGACAGATAGAAACTAAAGTCTGACAGGTCAAAAGTATTTAATCAGTGTAGATTTAAATGCCTCTATCAGCCCAAACATAGTTTCTAAACATAGTTTCTCCAAGCTCAACTGTCACATGGTTTCTTATAGCCTTATCTTTGTTTCCTTTTTTTGTGCATGTGAAATGCTTTCCCTTTTTTTTTTTTTTTCATTTCTGGGAAATGTCATTTTCACAGGTTACTACTTTAAACAACTAGGCTTAAACAATGTTATCTAAATCTCCATCATTAAATGACAAAAGCAAAGCTCTTGCAGTATATTAGATATTGCTACAAATAAGTATTTAATATATACTAGCAACACATTTTAATTAATGTTCAATTAAATTGCAAAGATCTCAAAATTTTAAGACATCTGTTATAATAATGTCATAAAATATATGATCATTTATGCTGCATGTACACACATGGATGCTCCTGACCAGCTAGTGTACTAAATTTTAAATAAAACTATGGTTCTGATATAACAGTAATGTATAAGTAAGCAAAAATCTATTCATCAAATTTTCTCAGAAATCGGCAGAAAAGTTGAGAGAAGTCTGTGTAACATGTATTGTTTGAAGTGATAAGTGGCCTTAAAGTACAATAAGGTAGCAATGTTTCTCATAGAAAATTCCTAATCAAAATAAGTGGGACAAGGCTGTGGAAAACACCCACTTTGCCACTAGTTGATGTAGCAAAGTTCCTTTTGCAGAATAAGTGTTCCAGAGTGATACTATGGCAATGAGGCATCTTGAAAAATAGTGCCTAAAACTCATAGATGCCGCTGAATTAAATTAGGAGTGAAGGAGTGAAATTTTTATAGCCTCTTAGTCTTTATCCTGCTTGCTTTCTCCTTTCTTTCTTAACCTTGCTTGCTGCCCCTATTGCTTTAGCCTCATGGTATCTACTAAAAGTGTTGGTAGATTAACTATGCCTAATAAAAATATATCAATGTGTATTGCCTATCATTGACTTCCCTTGGATGAGTGTTGATGACTCCCTCCAGGCCTCCACTTTGAAATTTTCTTTCCCCTGCCAACTTAGCCTACTGTAGGGGTGGGGCTGGCACAGCATGTGTTGCCAGGGATGCAACCACAGTCCCTGTAGTTACCTAAGCTTGCCTAAGCAGGTGCTTTAAACTGCTGAGCCATCTTACTGGCCTTCACCTAGTATAATTTTTAAAAGGAAGAGCAAGAACATGTGGGAGAAAAAGGAGGTGAGGAAAAATTATAAAACATGACACAAAGACCCTGGGAAAGCCATGAGAATTCCATGTTTTCTTTGGAATCTGTGGGTTATGTTTCCCAATGTTTCCAGAGAATTTGGTAGAAAGAAATAGAATAAGTAAAATATGTATATGGAGCTCATATAAAAATAGATTTGTATTGAAACAAGTTCTTATCCCATATATCTTCTTCCCCAACAACTGTCAGTACTGAATATTTCTCCCACATTTTCTCTTTCTGTACCATGGCTTTCCATGTCCCTAAAATGCCTTGATCTATTTTTGTCCTGTTTGTTGCAATGTCATCGGAAGCTGTCAAAGATAACCAGTTATTTTTTAAAGAAGCACAAATAGGGGAAACTAGAAGGTGAAGTTCTCTACTGAATATGATTTGGTCCATTCAGAAAACACAAAGTTATTTTATCAGCATATATATATATATAGAGAGAGAGAGAGACTTGAAAAATTGCCCAAGCTGGATTCAAACTTGAGATTACCCAATTCTCCAAGGAGCTGAGATTATATGTATTTGTCATGAGGCTTGGCTTCAGAGGTACATTATTAACAAGTCAAGATAGAAGCAAAAAATTTTCCCGTAGAAACTTTACAGGCGTTGATTTAGTTCTATGAACTATATTATTGTAGCCTTATGTTATTTCTCTGGCTTTAAAACTGAAATCTTTTTAAAAATGTATAGTAATCCCAGCACTTGGGAGGCTGAGGCAGGAGGATCAGTGCGAGTTTGAGACTAGCCTGGGCTACAGAAGTGAACTCAAGGCCAGCCTGAACTGCATAGCGAGACCCTGTCTCAACAAGACAAAAAAATGTGTAGTAAAATGTCAAAATATAAGTTTATAAACTCTAAAATATGCACACCTCCTAAAGGATAGTCTGAAAAGTAGTCTTACAATTAATTCTTTTCCCTAAGATCTCCCTGCAATGTTGGCATAGCTGAGAGTTTGTCTTTA
The DNA here is from genome assembly GCA_004027025.1 of Myocastor coypus. Classification (NCBI taxonomy): domain Eukaryota; kingdom Metazoa; phylum Chordata; class Mammalia; order Rodentia; family Myocastoridae; genus Myocastor; species Myocastor coypus. The sequence goes on from PVJA010008429.1 coordinate 62,317, forward strand.
ACTTTATTGGTTTTCAACATGCCAAAGTGTAAAAAGCCTGATTTATAGACAATGGTGCTAGTAAATTATTTTTGAGAAATAGATAAAAACCTGAAGTTGATAACTTATGTATAGACTTCAGTCCCAGAGACTGGCATATAAATTTCTGCATGTCTTCCATCCTACTTTTTTATTTCTTAGAATAAGTACTTGTTACATTCTTATCATGCTCTTAGGAATATTTCAAGACTAGTGAAATAGTGAAAAAAGAATGCAACCAAGATCCCTTGTTAGAATGAGTAAATTGAAGGTGTGCTACCTTCCTTCGACTTTTAAATTATCAATGTTAATAAGTACTTGCCTGGCAAGAGCAAGTGTCTGAGTTCAATCCTTGGTTAATATATATAACCATTTCACCATGTACTTTTTTAAATCAAATGGTGATTTCTTATCATGCATGGTCACCATGGTAGACACTTTAGACATGACTATTCTGACTTGTACTTGAAATCAGATAAATAGGCATCACTAAAATATTTGCAAACATGAGCAAATATTTTGCATTGGGCACAGTATAGTTCTGAAGAAAAGGAACTGGGTTTGGGACAGCAGGTTAAACAGACAGAAACTGAATTCGTAATACATAGAGTGATGAGTTAGAAAGTGATTTATATATGGAGAGAGAGAAGAGACAGAGACAGACCCACAAAGAGGCAGAGGCAGATAAAGCTAAGAGGAAAAGGTGTATGTTGCATGTGTGGTATCTTCAAGAAATTGAAAGAAGATAAGTTGGATTATAGATTTGGAATTCAAAAATATTATGCCAGGGATTTGTTTTTCAGGCACACACTTATTCTGGATTTCAATTAGCCTAAGACCAAAATAGATGGAACATTAAGTCTTTAGCGCCAGGGCAAATTGTACACAGCTGTGTAGTTCAAAAGTCTTGAGGAGGAGGCCCTGTGACCTTCCTAGTTGTAGCTCATGCAACCTTTCACTTGGTGTGGCTCTGATCATTTCCTGTGTATTTTCTTAACCAAGGATCCAAGCTTCTGTTGTGTTCAGCTTCCTGGGGCTGCACTGTACATTCGGCTTCATTTCCAAGCTTCGTACATCACTACCATGTGGTTATGTTACTTGGGCTCCCAGGCATTATATTGAAATCTGGGTATAAGTCTCTGTACCCCACAGTTACATTCTGCCTGCCTAAAACCCAGCACCACATGGATTATGACAAGTTCTACCCAGCAATTCAAAGAGTACACCCCTCTACCATGGCTTCAGAGACCTCTGAGTGCATGGATGATTGAACTCATTTTTCTAGTTCCTTTGTACCTTGGCCAGTTAGAATTTGGACATTTCCAGAGTTACCTTTAAGTTATATTTATTTCTATCCCTGTGCAAAGTACTTGGCTTCCTTTTAATAGTGTGAAACTTATAGTGACCACACCTATATTTGTCCCAACTTTATAAGTAGTTCAGTATTGACCAAAATTTTAACTTTTTCAAAAAACTTACTTCTACTTTCACCAATAATTCCCACTACATCTATCTAAAATCATCCAACTGTGCCCATGCCACAGCCTGAAATTTTTGCTGTCTTCAAACTTGTGTTAAATCAGTTAATCCACTGTCATTAATCTTCAGAGTCTCAGGATAGGGACAAAGTGTAGATAATTCCCATGCCAGAATTTAATATACTTATTTTTTAGTCCAGTTTCCAGTAGAATTCTAGTTCCCAACTGAAACCTAATGATTTTAACCTGTATCAACACTCAAGGAGGACTTGAAGCACTCTGCTCCATGCTCTTCTTGACTTCATGGTTTGTGAAGAGAAATCCGGTGTTATTTTGATGGGTTTTCCTTTAAATGTGATCTGTTTCTTTTCTCTAGCAGCTTTTAGTATATTATTCTTCAGCTGGATTTCTGGTATCTTGACTATTATATGTCTTAGCGTGTTTTTAGTTGGGTTGATGTCATTTGGGGTTCTGTAGGCTTCAGTTACCTGAATGTCTGATTGTTTTCTCAAATTTGGGAAGTTTTCTGCTATTACTTCTGCCCATATTCTTTTTATATCATTTGTATTGACTCCTTCTTTCTCATTGATTCCCATTAATCTCACATTGTTCATTTTTGCATCGTCTTGCAGATGATGAATTATTTTTTCCTGCATTCTG
>PVJA010008430.1:0-43007 GCA_004027025.1 Myocastor coypus
CTGGATGGGAGGATGGGAGGGTGGGGTGGTTCCCTCCAGTATTAGCTCAACCCACTACTAGGCAGTGCATCCGAGAGACAGGGTCTCCCCTCTGTTAAACACTGTCTCTTCATACTTTCTAGTTAGAGAAATGTCCCCTCTTCATCTCCTGCTCCCATCTCCAGCTTCATAAATTTGTAACCTTTGTATTCAAAAATGCCGAGGCTGGGGGTGGGGGCACAAGTTCAAGGCCAACCTAAGGCACTTAGCAAGGTACCATCTCAAAAGATTTTTCTTTGAAAAGGGCCAGAGATATAGCCCAGTGATGAGTGTTTACCTAGCAGGTACAAGGCCCTGGGTGAAATCCCTAGCCCTTCAAGTTAATACTAATTATTATTATTATTATTTAAACATAAGAGGGCCCAGCGGAATGTCTCAGTGGTCTAAAGCACCTGCTTGGGAAAGCTTGGGCGGCTTCAGGGACCGCGGTTCAATCCCCGCCACCACATGCTGTGCCAGCCCTGCCCTCGGGGCGGGCTGAGCCGGCCATAAAAATGAGTGAATAAACAAAGGTTCTGAAACAAGAAAAAAATAAATAAAATAAAAAATTCTTTAAAAAAAATAAAATAAACATAAGAAACAGTGGTTGGGAGTGGGTGAATTCTGCCCCCTCTATATTCGTTGGGATACGTTCCCTTGCCTGTAAATTGGACATGCTTTACCTTACTCTCCTTCTGCAGCAGTTGGGTGAAGTAGACGCCCAGTAAACAGAAGCAGTCACACACTCTGTTCAGACACTGTTCTGCTGTGATGAAACTGCTCCACGCACATGGTCCCCGCCCTTGTAACACTGCCGGGGCAGATGGCATCAGTGAGCAAAACAAGAGAGTGACTGCTGTGGTGAGGGACCTGTGGCAAGGCACCTCGCACCAAATGTCCGACAAAGCCAGCTAGAGCTGGCTCCACATGGTCCTTCCAAACCCGCACCCTTCTGCAGTAGTTCTAGAGGACACCAAGCTCTGACCAGCAGACGGGCACTAGATCTCTACCTTAAATTGGTGCTCGAGTTTGACAAACTCTGTGTCAGTACTGCCTGTAGCCAAGGGCAAACAAGGAGTGCTGGGGAAACACCCCCACCCTGGCAATCGTGGGAGACAGAAGTGCGAGGAAAGTGAATCCCAGCTCTTGAGAGCTGGACGTCCTCCTGTGGTCTCCAGGAAAGCTGCTCCCCTAGCCAGACAGGAAAATTCCCAAGAACTTAGAACTAACTTTCTCTAACCTTTAACTGTAAAGTGAAAACTTCAAAATCATCTCTCCAGAAAAATCTCAGAAGAGTAGGCTCCTTCCAAACAGCCAAAAAGGAACCCCTTGGGCCAGTCTCCCTAAATTATCTTGTTCTAGGCTGCCTTGTGTCCCCCTGAAAATGAGAAGTTGAAGTCCTAACCACCAGTATCTCAGAATGTGAGAGTATTTGGAGACAGGGTCATTCAAGAGGTAATTAGAGTAAAAGGAAGGTGTTCGGGTATCCCTAGTCCAGTATGGCTGATGCATTACAGGAAGAGGAAATCTGAATGCAGCCAAGTAGAGGAAAGGCCACATGAAGACACCAGAAGATGAATGCTAGGTCAGAGGTCTCACCTACGCTTCAGAGAGGAGCCTCTGGAAAAACCCACACTGTTGACTTTCTGGTCCTGGACCTCCTGCTCAGAACTATGAGACAATAAACTTTTAGAGGGCCAGCCAGATAGCTCAGCAGATTAAGGTGCTTGCAAGCAGGCACAGGGACTGGGGGTTTGATCCCCAGGCCTGCCGTGCCAGCCCTGATGGGGCATGCGCAGAGATGGCAACTGAGACTCAAAATGGTGGCATGTATCTGTAATCCCAACTCTTGGGAGACTGTAAACAGGTGGATCACTTTGATCAGTGAGACCCTGAACACCTTGTAGACCCTTCCCTAAAATATAAAAAATAAAATAAAAATAAACTTTTAAGCCATGCAATCTATGGCACATCACAAAGGAAAATGATGACTAATCCTGGTGTTAAGTAAAAGTATAAAACTCAGTGTTGTTTTTATTTCTAAAAGGTCTGAAAGATTTTCTCGTGAGATCTTGGACAATGTAGTAATGGGCTCTTGCCTTTAACTAGTTACATTTCCAATGGTGGGTCAATAACAACCTGCAGTTACCCAGGTATGGAATGCATATTCAACAAATAGTGTCTCTGAACTGAATGACTGAAGCACAGGTACTAGTGGCTTACAAACACAACGGATATCCTTCTAACCAATCTCTACTCAAGGGACCCTGTGTACTGTTTCCTGGCCCTTTGTAAAGCATGCTGCAGGAAGCTTTTGTGTACTGAGTCCCCAGTTGAATGTGGGTGCACAAGGTCATGATGACCTTTACCCCAAATCACCAAGTGTCTAGATGGTCAATACCAGTTGTTACTATGGTTTCCCAAAACACAAGAACAACTGATGAACAGGAAGTGTGAGCAGAAAGAGAAGTTGTTTCTAAGAAAACAAAGATGAATGTCTACAAAAGTTTTTATAAAGCAAATTGTATAAGACATAGGAGTCAAAATAGGTGTGGGCAAGACTATTATAAAAGACTGATAAGTTATAAAACTATGATAGCCTGCACCTAGTTTGCTTTGCAAATAGCCACACTCTACTTTAAGGAAACAAACTAGAGCAAGCACACATAGTCACATACACAATGGTATAATTACATATTTGTACACTTAGGAAGGATCATGAAGAACAAAAATCAAGTGGGTTAAGTAAACTGGGTGTGAGGGCATAAGTTTGCATTTCCAGTGTTCTAGAAGGCGGGAAGATGGCAAGTTTGGGTAATCTAACCTGGATAATCTAATAATTTAACAAAATCCTATCTCAAAATGATATATAAAAAGGGGGAAAGGGGATTAGAATCTAGTATGTACATGAGAGGAGGAGTGAAATACAAAGATGTAGAAAAGCTCACTGAGCTTAGAGTAGCTTTTTATCAAACATTAGACATGAACTGGTTGGACTGCAACCAGGCTCCACCACATTAGGGGCACTGGGGAGACAGCTCAGTAGAATAAGCACTTGCCTGGCATGTACAAGGGCCTGAGTTCAATCCCTGGTTCCACCAAACAAACAAACAAACAAACAAACAACAACCAAAAGAACCAGGCTCTACCACATAAAAGCCATGTGACCCAAGGTAAAGTGTTTAGCTTTTCTGAGCCATCTCTTCTACGTCTATAAGAAGAGATAATGACAGTTCCACAGGTGACACAGCTCAGCCCTGGGACACAGCTATTGTCCATGCTAAGTACCTGTTTTTGCCTGAGCACAGCCACTTCTGCCTTTACACAGGCAAAGCCCCACACCATCTGGCATCAGGGCCCCATGGGACACACTTTACTGCTTAAAATAAGACTAAAAACTTTAAAAGACTGGGAATCATTTTGTAAAAAACCCAAATGGCACAGTAACATCCTGATCTGAGGCTTCCCACAAAGGAAGGACCCAAGTGCACTGGCAGTTAGGTCCAAGGTCATACCCCGTCACCAGGACCTTGTTACTGCTTGACCTCTTACTTTTCCCCATTGAAGAAGACAGATTTTTTTAAAAAAAAGAAAGAATAAAGGAAATAGGCAGAATTTGCACAATAAATATTACATTCTGGAGAAGTTTTCTTTGTACAGAGTATTAGGTCAATATTTTAAAAGACAATAATCTACTTACAACCTCCCTCTGTAGAAGACACCGTGCATTTAGCATTAGCTGAGAAAGACAAAAATATACATTCACCTTCTAGATTTGGGCTGAGCCAATGAGATGCCATGCCCCAGCACTGCCAAGCACAGGAGCCTGTCACTGTGGCTGTGGAGCGGTATTCTTTGTGCCGAGTGCTCCATCTCAGGAGTTCACAGCAGCCTCAGATAAAACAACTGAAAGCTCTGCTTCACAGCTTAATCAGGTAATGATGGAACCAAAATAGAACTCTCAGGAAAAAGGGGCCGGTTGGAAGCACACAACAAATCAACATTAGTTGAAGACCTGTAGCCAGTAAAACAACCCTGGGTTTCTCTACACAGGAGCCTGAAAGTAGGATCTCAGTCTTCTCTTTACAATGACACATTGACTTGGAGGACCCCTGCTAGGGCTCCAGGGACTCTTGAGCCCATGTTTGGCAGCTGTCAATCAAAAGACTCCAGTGACAACCATGGTCCTGTCACAGAAAGAGGGTTGGTGCAGGTCTTACTACAACTTGATCTTAAACAACCAGCAGGAATGTATTGTATCATTAAAAAGGGGGACTATCCAATGATATAAAAACATAAAAGTCAGGCTATGAAGAAAGCGGGGGGGGGGGTGCTCCAAGCACTGCACCAGCCTCTACTAGCGATTCCAGCTCTACCTACATCTTATAGCTTTAAGAAGTCATGATTCCCAGTCCCAGTGAGTCTTCCAAAAATGTGCTTCAGCTCCTCTTGGTGAATTGATATTATGCTACTTTAATGTACTTTCCAGAACTCTCAGGCAAAGATGTAACTTTTTGTACAGCGGTGCCTAGAGTATAAAAACTGCCAATGTAAATATTCCAGCTACTGCGTTTTTGTAGTATAATATAAATTTGCTCTCTACTCCAGACTGTGTTTATCTTCCCTGAGGCCTTTGTCTCTACAAAGCAGAGGCCAGATGCAGGGTTCTGAGTCCTATAGTTAAGAAGTTTAATGACAGTGGTCACATAGCTACACAAGTATCAATAGTGTAGTCAAATTTCTTGACTATTTTTAAGATCAAAATAGGGGGAAATTGGATTTCTTATTGAGAATGCAGGGATGAGTCTAGAAGCTCCTCAGTCCTACCTATCAATTTGAGCAAAGACCTCAAAATTAATAAAAGTTACTATTAAAGCTAAAACGTTCATGTCAAATACTGCCTAACTTAGCTTGGTTAACTTTGCCCTCTTTTCCAGAGTGCCAAAGGATGTTCATTTATTCAACAACAATTCCCTCTTCAAAAAAAGGAAAGAAAAGAATGCAAACCAAACCAAACAACAGGCTCCAGCCTTCTATGTGCTTTTAGGTCAGCCAAGCGAGACTTCTGAGCCTTCAGCCTGAAGCAGCCATAAAGCGATGACTCTTTTGACCCCTCTGTATCTCTTAAGAATAAGGGATCAAAATCTGGGGGGAAAATGAGGTAGGATAGAAACAGCAAAAACAGACAGAAAACGGACATGGAAAACACTAATTTAAAATTGTACTTTTAAGAAGACTGCATTTTCAAGACATAAAGTTATCCAAGACTGTCTGCACCTACCCTCCTAGGCTTCTAGGACTGTCATACCCAATAGTCCTTAAAATTACTATAAGCCAGGGTCAGCCAGATAGCTCAGCCAACTAAAGTGCCTGCTTAGGCAGGCTCAGGGCTAGGGTTCGATGCCTAGGGACCTGAGGCGGCCTTGCCCCCGGGGGCATGCTGAGACACAACTGAGACTGAGTGCGGTGGTGCATGCCAATAATCTCTGTACTTGGGAGGCTAAAAACAGGACAATCACTACAACTCTGATCTGTTTAATGAGACCACGTAGACCCTGTACGAAGAAACACATTTAGAAAAATACTATAAGCACATAATTATTTTAGTTAATAAAGTAAAAGGCAGAAACCTGACGTTAAGATAGAGAAACAGGCTTGAAAGTTTCCAAGAATGTTTTCAGGCAAAACATTTTTTATTCATCTTTAAAAAAAAAAGTATGTGTATATACTGGATCCAGGGAGGCTGTAAAATCAGCCATTGTCTTTCTACCATCACCCCTTTTCTATAAACTAGGACCCAACTTTGTATAGATTCACAAATTTCACAGATTTCTACTGCCACAAACACATAAATATTCCTAACTCCACACTGTAGCACCCCTTCTGCTATTTCTTCAAGTGTGTACTTTTAAAGTTCTTCCTAATAGGGGCTGGTGAGATGGCTCAGTAGTCTAAAGCGCCTGCTTAGGAAAGCTTAGGCAATCACAGGGACCACAGTTCCATCCCTAGCACCACATGCTGTGCCAGCCCCACCCCCAGGGCAGGCTGAGCTGGCCATAATATAAATAAATAAATAAATAAATACATACATACATACATACATACATAAATAAATAAATAAATTTCTTCTTAATAAAGCCCTTTATGCCTCTTAGAAACAGTGGACTAGGAACTGTGAGTCCCTACAGTTCCTAAATGTTTGTTGAGGCCCTACAGCCTGTCAGTGAGAGCCAGGTACTTCTATGGCCTCTCCTGAGTGTTTTGATGTGAGCTTTCCACAGACCACAATGTCAGGGATGAGCAAGCCACCATTTTATTAGTGAAATGCACCATTTTATTTGCTAGTGGCAGATATCACTATTAGGAAACTCTGAGGTAAAAACCCTGTGCCTCATAAGCAAGGTGTTTGCTGTTTGGTGTCATAGATGATAAGCCTGATTGAGGGCCCTGCTCCTGAGCCAGACACACGTGTATCACCACACACTACATGCTCCTGACCACAGGCCCTAAGCTCTGTGCAGGCCAGCCCCTCCTAACTACCTGCCATGTCTTGCCCCACCCTCCTGGCTGAGGCCCAGCTCTCCACGCGCCTACAGGGCCACACAGCCTAGGACCTGATTCCAGAGCTCCCTGCTCCTTCAGCAAGAGTCTCTTCCTCTCAGTACCACACATCACTTGGCAGGTACCTGGTGCATGGGGATCTACCCGGCCCAGGGTGGTAGCTCTGTGTGTCGACCTCATCAGCAGGGTGCAGATCAGATGCTTAGTAACAAGGACCAGAACTGTTAAGTCTTCCGATAAAATCATCTGGAGTCCCGAGCACAGCCTTGTTCTCCAAGCCACAGAAACTAAAAAGTACTTGTTGCCCTGTCAGTTGCCCCATCTGCGCAGAAGACAGATCTGCGCCTCTTGCTGCACCTGCTTAGGACCCAAGGCCCCACACTGGTCAGGCCCAGCAGGACAGCAGGGAAGGTGAGGTCAACCAGGTCAGCTCATAGTTTCTTAAATGCCTTGGAGGCTTCAGGGGACCTCAGGGCATTTCAGACAGGCCAGGCCTAATCCACACAGGCTCTCATACATAGGCAAGAATGCAGCTTCACCTCCAGAAAGGCCCTTCTCTTCCCTAAGCACCAGTTCTGAGTCCTGTGCAAAGCCACTCCACACAACTCTACATAGGAGCCCACTTGACCAGCCCTCTACCTCTATCCCTCTATGGCCCCATCTGCTTATACAAGAGTCTTGGTGTCCCAAAGAGCAGGGCCTGCCTCTCTGTACTAAGGCCCTGCCCTGCCTCTGTACTAAGTCTCAGAGCTGGCCAGGCCCTCACAGACTTCTCACACTGTACCCATCTGCTGGCCCTGCTCATCACTAATGTCCAGTGCAGGCCCTGCCTGACCCCTCCTGTCCAAGCAGGCTTCTCGGCAGTGTCCCTCCACCATGCCAGCAGGACTCACACCCTCCAGAGTCATTTATCTGCTTGTAGACCCATGTGTCTCCCACCTATAATGGAAGCCAGAAGACCATGGCCTAGGCCTGTTCTCCATGCTGTTCCCAGAGCCAGACACACACTGGTACCTAAGGAAGGCTCCTAAAGTATTGCATGAATGAATGAATGAATGAATGGTAAAAGAATGGATATCTCCTAGAGGAACCAACTCTATCAAACCTCCACCGTCAGAGCTAAAAGAGGCCTGACAGTGAAATAAGCCCAGCGCAGAGCCAGCCAGTGGTTCTCTTTCACACACAGCCATTCCTAGGGTGCCACATTGCTCTTACTGCTGACCACCTTTCTCCCTGGAACTGACCCACTGCTCCTTAGCTCAAAAAGCCGGAACTCTGCCTTGGAGTCAAGCCCAAGGTCACAGACTCGCAGTTCAGGGCAGGTTGGAAGGGCTCTGACACCCTCTGGATGCCTGGCAATGAGCCCCATCCTCCACAAGAACAAACATAGGAAGGGAGCAAAGGCCTCCAGAGCTCAGGGTGGTCCCCAGGGTCTAGATGAACCCCTCCTTTCCCGAGGCCCTGACAGCTGGCCAGCCCAGGACCCCACATGGAGGAAACTGTGAGCAGGTTTTAGGCTGCCTGGGTCAGAAATAGGATGTGTAATCAGGCAGGTGCCTGGCTCCAAATCGCGGCTCCCACATGACAGATTCCCAAGGTCATACGATGAGATTTAATCCCTCTGGGCCTCAGTTTTCACAGGCATCAAAATTCACCACTTCTACTTTAAGAGGATTACTGGATATTTTGTTGCTAGATTTCTACTGAGCTGTGTCTACCTATCCTTCAGTTGTCCAATGAGCCTGTTACTTATACGGGGAACACACAACCTGTTATCAATCACACTCTGTGACTTAGCCCAATAAAACCTGGCTTACAGACAGTTTTGAGGCTGGGCCATATCAACAGACCCACATATGTGATTCTGCAAAGTAACTCAGCCGAGTCGAGTTTAGCTTATACATGGACGCAGTGGACATTCAATGCATATTTTTCAATGGATAAGTCCAGGGACAAGATGGGTTGTGTCTGTACCAATCCCACTCATCAAGTCTGATAAACCAGCATCTCTTTTCTTCACAGCCAGGGTATGTTGCCAGACACCAATCAACCTTATGCTCTGATGCTGAGCTGTGGCAGAAAAGCATATTTAAACCACTATAAAGCCAACAACTTTGACACAGGAGTTTCCTCCCCACATAGGCTGTGGGGAAAATGTGCCAGTGAGTTGCTAAATCTTTTCTTTTCTTTGAGATTATCTGTCAGCAACGTCATGAAGTAGACTTTCAGTATCCCGAGAGAGAAAATAGAATAATTATTTGGCAAAAAAGTTCTAAAAAGTCTTCATTCCATGTGTGCACTCTCACTATGTTTTGCAAGGATAATTAACAAAAGCATTCCTCTTCCTGTCTTGTTCCACAAATACAGAACAAGGAAGAACGCTGCCTAAGACTAAGGCTTGGCAAAAGAATCTGATGAAACCTGTAAGCTCTATGCCACCAACATGGTGTTCCTGAGCGTTCCTGGTGACTCATAATTACCTAGCTCTGCTCTGTTCTACCTCAGGCTCCACAGGCAAAATACACCACCCGCCAAGGTAGCAGCCTCTTGGGGCAAGAAGAGACTTCATCCCTCCACCCACACTGGTACCCTTTAGCCTAAGAAAGGTCGGTCACCTGCTAAAGCAAGCTTGCAGAAAGGACAGCTAGGAAATGACTATTCCCTTTGCAAAACTATCTAAGGGTTGCTTTAAAATGCCTTTACAATGAGCTTACTTAAAACACTGATGGGCACAGGATTTGGCAAGTGGCCTGAATTCAGCAGGAGCTGAGACGCCTAACCCAGGGGCAGGACAGAGACACAGCACTCACCAATCACAATGTGCTTGCAAAATGCACGGGCCTAAGGTTAGAAGGTCTAGGTCCTTGTCCAGGCTGAGTCACCCATGAGCTGTGTTTCCAACAGGAGACTCTGCCTTCTTTGCTTTTTATTTTTCCATCCAGAGTCACAGAATCACTAATAAAATCAATTATTACCTACTCCTCGGTAGTAAGGGGGAAAGCAAATGGATATGACAGTTGAGAGAAAACACAAAGGCACATCCAGGAGTCACACACATGTATATATGTGTGAAATAAGAACCCTGTGGAAAATCACCTACATCCATTCTTGCCCATATGAAATTGTTTCCTCCTACTAATAAAAACAGCAGCTAAAACGTAAGATGTCTGTGGATCAGGAAGAGCACACAGGTCTTGGAGAATGGGTACTGCAGTCTGTCACCAAGGACCTGATATCCACTCTGACAGCTTTTGGTGCCCTGAGACAGCCACATAGGCAAATGCACTCATCCACCCCGGCTCTGAGCGGGATTAAACCGTAAGCCTATTACTTCCTGTGTGCCAGATGCTGACAATATGCTAGGAGTGCCCAGAGTAGTGACTGCACTGTAAACAAGCATAAGGAGTCACATTTTATAGAACAACACACATGACTACACATGAGGACATGATGGAGCCAGAAGTCATCCTTCCAGTACCTACAGGTGACCCTGTCTCCATGCTGCTAGATTTGAGGGAGCTTTTCCTAGTCTCACCTGAGACAGCAGTGAAACATCTTCAATACATCATCCCTGCTCGAGGAAATCTGTAGAAAAGAAGTAGGGCAAACCTGCACTGGATAAGAGTGCTTTAGGGCTCCTCCCCATGAAACCCTGGAGGCCCTGCAGCACAGAGTGTGTCCTGCTGCTTCAGCCTCCTGCTTTGCTGAGGCCGCAGGTGTGCACCAACCACCAGGCTCTTGGCCTCCCATTTTTTACCCTTCTCATTCACATGAGAAGGGTAAACTCAGCCTCTACGACCCTGACCAGAAAGAACATCACATCACAGGGTTGAGCTACAAGGATGATCAGAACCACCCAAGAAGGTGAATAAGTACCTGAAACGTTGTCATTGGCCTTGCCAGACAAGCTAGCTCAGTACCAGGGGCTTCAGTAAGAACCTCAGAGGAGCCATGATTGTCCAACTCGTTGTACCCAAAGTCTAATGTGCAGCCAAAGCCCCTTTGGGGCATTAAACACAAGAACCAGAGTTTCTGAATTGGCAACTGATAGTGCTGGTCCAGGACCATGCTTGAGAGAACACCAACAAAACAATAGGCCAGGGCTGCCTGGCTTGTCATTTCCACTGGGGAACTTCAGATCTAGATTCATCCCTCTTTATCCCAAAGGGAGCCCTGCGAAAATGCCTGCCTAACAGGAGGTATCTGTGTTACTCACTGCCCTCCTCCTCCTGTCCATTCACCTATGCTGCTGCAGATAATAACTATAATCAAGTCATTTCTCCTAAGTGTGGCCACAGCTATCCCTGGCACAAGTGTGTCAGTGTGCACAAGTCAATTTTGCAGGAGTGAATTTGGGGCCAAGTTGAGGACCCAGTAGTTCAGGAAGAACACTCTCAGGCTCTCTGGTCCAGTTCTCTGACCCAGCGTACGGTCCTTCTCTCAGTGACAAGAGCGTGTCACTGGGACAGTGCCAGGGAAATGCTGTGACCTGCTTTTCTCCTTGCTAATTTGTCCTGATGATCAGCCACAATGCACTGTGATTTCCCGTAGAGAGTTCACTTCATGTCACCAAACTGCCACCCAGAAAGCCTCACCAGCTATCCAGTGCAGAGGATGACAGTGAGTAGCCACAATCGTAGCACCTCTGGTGAATGTTGGCAAAAATTCCTCCAAACGAGGATCAGAGGATTCCTGACCTAGAAGGAGCTGATACAAATACTCCTTTCCTTCCCAAAACGAACTACATTATAGCACATGCTGCTTTATCAACAGCAGGAGTTCCTGCCACGACATAGTATTTTGTTTTATGGGGAAGTAACGGAAGTTCCTACAGAGACCAGGGCTGTGAACAATATAAACACTCAGATAACAGCCTGTCCTACAGTCTCTCCTTAACTCAAGTGGGGAAATCAGGCTGGGCTTGGGCTTTTCTAGCATTGCTCAGAAGAGGTAACTCTAAAACCCAACTTAAGGTTAAATAAGGAGAAAGAGCACAGACAATGCTTTCACAGCATTTTGGTAAATATAGATGGGGTATGGATTTGCAAATACCTTGACTTACAGATAATTCTGTGTACATGAATACATGTATTTGGTGCAAGAAATATGATTTTTCTCCTTCCATTAATATAAAAAAATCTGATTGGTTCTTTCTCACATGCAAACTGTATGCCAGTTCCAAGGCTCAGTCCCTGGTTCTATGAACCCTATGGAGCCCTGTAAATCAACCTCCTCCAAAGCAGTATCACCAATAGACACTCTACTCAGCCCAAGCTCAGGTCTATCTCAGACACACCTTACTCACAATATATGCCTCAAGCACTAGCAGCTGGGTTCAGAAAATTGCAGAGCAGAGAGCCCACTCTCAAGTGACTGTACTGGCTCAAGCCCTGAGTGCATGGATTTAATACTCTTGTCCCCTCCAGGCTCCCAGATGAGGATACCAACTCTACACACCACCAAAACGTTTGCCCAGCACCCCTGGTGGCTCTGAACTCACCTGTTTTCCAAGAGTGTCATGCACACCACCTCTCGCACACCAGGGTTGTTGGCCTTCTCCACAGAGCAGCCCTGCAAGTTCCAAGTGGCCAGTCTCAGCACTGGCTGCCCATCCCTCATGCCACCAAAGGCCTCCACTGAGGGCCGCGTGGAGATGATCTGCGTGGGCCCCCCTGGTGGCAGGTCCAAGTCCTCGCTTTGCAGGCTCAGGGAGGTGGGGCTAGGGTGAGGCTTGGCAGTGAAGGTCAGCCCTCCGTTGGTGTGGGTGGATGGGGGCCTGGACCTCTCGGCAAACACCTGGTGCCGTATCCTGTCCAGGAAGGCAGCGTTGATACCATCCATCCTCACCAGGTCCTCTATACTACGGAAGGGCCCATGCTCCCGGCGGTAATCAACGATACTGAGGGCCATCTTCTCTGTGAGGCCTCGAATACTCATGAGCTGGGCATGAGTGGCTGTGTTGATGTTGACCCGGGGCGTGAGGGGCACAGTGGTGGCCAGGTGATGAGGCTGCTGCTCAGCCAGCAGGTCCCGCCGCAAGGAGCTGGGAGAGTGCTGCACAGAGCTGCCCTTGCTGCTCACACAGATTTCAAACTTGACTTGCTCCAATTTGGTGGCACCCACACCACTGACCAGTGCCAGGTCCTCTACCTTTTTGAAGCCCCCAATGTATTCTCTGTACTCCACAATGCTGTGGGCCACAGCCCGGGTCACCCCAGGCAGAGTCATCAGCTCTTCCTCTGTGGCTGTATTGATGTTGAGTCGCTCCTGGTTCACCAGGATGTTGCTGAAGTTGCACGCTGCGCTGAACTTGCGGCTGTGGGACAGGTCAGAAGGGTCCCTGGGGATGGAGCGGTGGCAGCCCAGGGTGCTCCCCATGGTCAGCCAAGAGTGAGGCCCAGGAAGGCGTCCCCACCACAGGGGAGCTTACAAGACCAGAAGAATGGCAAATGCAGGGCTTAGGAGTTGATGTTTGCAGACAAACGCCAGCTCTCCCATGTCTCGAGGATCCAAATCACCTTTCCCTTGGCCACCTAGAGAAGAGAAGAACACACAAATGCTTTGAACTGATCGGCCACTAGCATTCCCCACGCACGCAAGAGTTCGGAGTTCGTCCTGGGAGCTCACAGCAAGGACTGCAGCGGACCAAGATCATAGACACACAGAGAGGCTGGGTAGTCTCCCTGCCCGTCTGGAAGGGCTGGGTGGGGGGGGCTCCTCCTTGCTATTCCCAGACCTCCTCCTCCCCCGGGCCTGGGTACATTACAAAAGTGGCCTCACACCGGGAACTCCAGCCCTTGGGATGAACCTACGAGGGGCTTAGGGTCGCGCCCCCTCTCGGCGCTCCAAGGGTCCGCCTTGGGGAATGCGCGGGCCGAGTCCCAGCCCAGCCTGCAGTACGGACGCGGCGTCGCTCCCCAGGTAGGAGAAAGGCGGCCGCCTAGGCTGCGCCAAGACTGCCTGATGCGCTCACCCGGGCAAAAGGGCCCTCACCCACCTCGGCGTGAGTCCGAGGGAGCGCGTCCCGGCCCCACGCCTGCACCAGGCGGCTGCTTGTCGCGGTGTCAAAGCCGGAATCCCGGCCGCCGACCGCGCTGCCGCGCAGCCCCGCCTCCTTTCGACCCACCCCGCCCCTGCCCCGCCTCCGGCCCGACCCGCCTCCCAGGGCTCCCGGGGCTCGGGAGCCGAGTCCGAGAACGCGGGGCGGGGCCGGGTCGGCTCGGGTAGAAAGCGACTCTTGAAAACGGGGCGGAGCCCAAGAGCACGGGGGTGGAGCGCAGGCGTGCCAGGCCGAGGCCTGGACTCCCTGGTGTGAAGAGAAACTGAACGCCAGGGGAGGCTGTGGGGCGCGGGAGGAGGAGCCTCGGAGCGTGGAGTAGGGCCGGGGCCTGTGGGGGTGCAGGGGGTACAGGAACGTGGGGTAGGGCTTGGGTTGCAGGAGGCAGGACTAGGGCTTGCGGCGGGGACGGGGTGGAGCGTCAGGGGGCTGGCGCTATGGGGAGGCGGAGCTGCGGGGAGGCGGGGCTGCGGGGAGGCGGGGCTGCGGGGAGGCGGGGCTGCGGGGAGGCGGGGCTGCGGGGAGGCGGGGCTGCGGGGAGGCGGGGCTCGGCCCTTGCGGTGCTCAGCGCAGGTTCTACAGGGTCGGCCAGAGCAAGCCCTGCCTCCCTGCCGTTTGTGAGTAGCCGGGTTCGGACGAAGGGCAGAATGCCCTCTTTTCGGCATCTACCCTGCCAGGACCAGGAGGTTCCAGACAGGCTCTCACTTCTCAGGGGTAATAGGGCTGCTCATGTCAATAAGGGCATATTTTTCTATGTATGAAATTAATTATTAAAAGGAAGGAAATGCTATTGAGAAATGCAGGCTGCTTCCCTGGTTTTTGGATCACGTTCCAAAATGATAACTTAGTTAAAGATTAAAAAGCTCTTCACTCCGGAGTGGATGCCTGGAGCTGAAGTATTCGATTAAACCCTTCGGTAATGCCTACTGGTGAATACTTTGGCCTTGGTCATCCATTTGAAGCAGTAGATCCAAACTATGTGATCAGTACCCCTGCTGTCTAAATTCCGGAAACCAGCGTGGAAAAAACAGCAACTCTCAGAAAAAGGCAAAAGCCAGACAGCCCAACTAGGCAAAATGTTACTGTCTTCCTGAGGTACAGTCCCCTGTCACAGGTATTAGGACCCTCATAATTCCAAGGGACAATGACACAGGTCCGACTAGCTTTGACATAACACAGGCATTTCCTGGATATTTGGGGGAAAGTTAAGAAGGGAGCCTGGCTGCAGGCAGCTCCATGACCTCAAGCATCACTTCACTCCCTAAACCAAGCTCTACCTGCCTCTCTGTTTTCTGGGAAGCTATTCTCATTTGACAGCAAGAATGTACAGTTCTGCAGGGGCACATGTGCCTGCCTGGCAAGTGCAAGGTCCTGAGTTCGATCCCCAGTTCCGTAAAAGAAAAAAGAAAAAAGGATGTACAGCTTTGGCCCAAGCAGACCACTCCCACCCAAACTCTTTGTTCTGTCATTCCACTCCCTGAAATCCTGCTGTGTTCTGGGAAAAAAAAAAAAAAAAAGTTTAAGAATAGCTGAGAAATGGGTCAGGTGTGGTGGTGCACACTTATGATGCCAGCACTTGGAAGACTAAGGCAGGAGGATTGCTGTGGTGAGTCTGAGCCAGCCTGTGTTATATGAATTCAAAGCCATCCTATACCAAGACCCTGTCTCAAAAGAAGCAAAACAAAGACAGAAAAGCAATCCTAGCTGGACCAGATGTGGTAGTATGGGGTGGGCAAATGGCTTGGGGCATGGCCATGTGGGCAAGGAGCAGAGAAACCATGTATGCACCCAAGCCAGAACCCTGGAGATTAGGAGGGACACCACGAATAGCTTCCTGGAACAAAAATAAGCTGGTTTTATTTTCCGCAAACTTAAGCATATATTCCCCTTATTAGAAATGAAGCCAAGAGAGAAAAAGAATAAAGAGCGAAAACAGAAAAATGAAACCAGGAGACAGTTAAGCAACAGCATATCAAATAGACATCCACACACGCGTGCACAACATACAAGCACACACGCCCCCTATTTTAAAGTGGCCTTATCAAATATTGGTACACAATAGAGTACACAGAGCAAATGAAACTTTCCTAAGTTTCTGGTGGGAATGTAAGCTGGTGTGACAGCTTTGGGCATCAGTGTAGTCGTTTCTTAAAGTTAAATGTGCCCAGACCATATAACATAGGTATTTTATAGGCATCTTCTTAAGGGAAAGCAATGCATGAAGCCTGGTGTAGTGGCACAGAGCTCTAATCCTGGCACTAAGGAAGGCTGAGGCAAAAGGACCACAAGTTTAAACCCAGCCTACACAACTGAAGGATATAGAGAATCCTCAAAATAAAAAAGAATATAGATAAATAAAGTTGGGGATGTAGCTAACTCTACGCAGAGGCACTAGGTTCAACTCCTAGTGCTGTAGAAAAGGAGAGGAAAGAAAACCCAAGAAACTCAGAGTCCTGTACGTGTGGCTGTATGTGCACACTGTAACTTACACACAGAGAACTTTGTTATAGTTAAAAATCAAAACCTTCTGATCCATCAGCAGTGTTGTGGTTGGATATGATCTGGGTTTGTCCCCAGGAACTCAGGTCAGTATTGGGAGCTTAGACCTTAGTGTGGTGATGTTGGGAGCCCATGGGCCTTTAGAGGTTGGCTCAGTGGGCAATCACTCAGGCACTGCTCAGGATTGTGGTGGTTTTTCAGGACCTTTTGAAAGATATTCCAAAAGAGTTGTTATAAAAGAACAAGGCTGGTTCTCCTTGCTCTGGCTCCTCATCTAATGATATTATGTCTCTCTCTCTCAACATTGTGATGTGGTCCACCATGGCACCTTCGCCAGAGAGCTCCTTTAAGGTTGGAGAATAATGAACTTATTTCTTTATAAGTATCCAGCCTGGGGTATTTCAATGTAGTAACAGAAAACAGATTAATATAGCAAACAAAGGAGTTCACAAATTGGGGTATGAATATACAATGAAATATTACTCAGTTATAAAGACAAACTAATGTAAAAACCACCATTTAAGAGTCTCAAACCCAGTACAATAAGAGAAAGAAGCCAGAGAAAAAGAGAGAAGATCGTTATCTTAGACAATTTCTCATCACTGGAACACAATACCGTGGGCACCCATAGCTTAGGAGAGGAGAGATTAACTTTGGCTTATGTTTTCAGTGTGGAGTCTTCTGGCTTCCAATGAGGAAAATGCAGAAGAGAGGTGAAGGAAAAGCTGTGCATGTCATTGCAGTGGCAAGCAGAGAAGGGAGAAGCTGGTGCGGAAGACACAGACTTCCAGGTCATGACCACAGGGACCCACTTCTTCCCACCCCCAACAGCATATTTAACTGTGAACTAATACCCATGATATCATGGGAACTTGGGGGCCATCAAGACAGAAACCATGGCCATGTTGCAGGAGTGATACGTGAAAAACACAAGAAAATACAAAGTGCTATCTGAAGAGAGTACATCCCTGGTGGTGGGAGCCAGCAGGTGGGATGGAAGGAGGAGTGGATTCCCAAGGGCACAAAGATGCTTC
Organism: Myocastor coypus; assembly: GCA_004027025.1. Classification (NCBI taxonomy): domain Eukaryota; kingdom Metazoa; phylum Chordata; class Mammalia; order Rodentia; family Myocastoridae; genus Myocastor; species Myocastor coypus. Next base: position 17,170 of record PVJA010008430.1, read on the forward strand.
CAACAGGAAGCAATGAAGACTCTGAGATATGGTGCTTTCCTGGGTGTGCATACATCAAAACGGAGACAGTGCCATACTGAAAATATGTGCAATTTAGCGTACTTCCATTATACTTCAGTAAACTTGGAAAACACCACCAAAGACAAAAAAGCTTTTTAAAAGGAGCCGCTTTTGTAGTTAAAAAGATGAGGTGGAAGGTGAAGAAGTGAACCAGGGTGGAGATGAGGAGGCCTGAAAGCCTGGGTGAGAGGCCCAAGAAGCGGAGTCAGCAGCAAATGGAGAAGAGAGGGAACACTCTCCAGGGGCCCAGCCACAGGGGCCACAGAGGACTGTAAGCCCATTAGTGGCAAATAGTCAATTTATTCTGTTGTGCTATTGTCTCACTCCCACATACTGCTGCTGAATCTTTAATGAGCTGTGTGACCCTGAATGGATTTGAATGAGTGCTATTCAGAGAAGGTGGAGTTGAGGCAGCTGAAGCTCATTGCAGGTCAGCTGTGAGATGAGACCAGCAAAGGTGGCAGAGATGCAGGAAGCAGGAAAACAGAGAACTCAGCACAATAGCTAATGTTCGAGAAGCCTCACTGAAATCGAGCAGTTGGCCGGGGCCTCCCTATGCCAGGATGGGACTGTCTTAGTTACTTTTCTCTAGTTGCTGGAACGGATACCCAACACTCAAAATGAAGGAAGGAAAGGTTTATTTAGTTCAAGGTTCGTGGAGGTTTCAGTCCATATTGGGCTGGCCCAAGGCTGAGTGGAACAGGGCAGAGAATATCCAATTCATGGCGGTGGAACAGCAACAAAATGGTGGCAGAGGGAGCCAACCAAACAGGGCAGCAGAGAGCAACAGCATCAGCTTTAGTCTGTCTCTCTGTTGCTCTTTATATTACATTCAGGCTCTCCGCCTTAGGATATCTGCCCTAGACCACACCCATAGTCTCAGCCTTACTCAGACTGATAATCCCATCAGTACTAAAACACAATCCCAGGGATCATAAATTAAGTCTCAATCTATAGAAGCCACGCCCCATGATTACGAGGCTTTGGGGGAACAACTAGACATAAAGCATAACAGGGACATATCACCCAATTTCATTTGGCTCTTTAAGGATGTTGGGGCCGTGCTGACCCTTGAGCTACACAAGAATCTCAAAGGCCAGGGTTACATCATCACTGCCTCTTACAACACAGCTAGCTCTTACTTAGGGGCTGGTGAGAGGGGACCAAGGTCATTGTCCCTTTGCTTCTTAGTCATAGCCTCAAAGGTAGATGGTGGTTTCGGGGGAAGGGCGAGGTTGTGGAAGTTAGGAAGTAAAAGTATTTGTCCATTTTCAGTTTCAGCACCATGGTGCTCAGCACTGGAGTTACAATGATGAGCGATTCTGTGATGCTTGGATTCCCAGAGCAGATGAGCCAGCAGTGATGCAGAAATTAAACCACTAAGAGCTGTGCAAGTGAAAATAAAGGGAGACAATGCAGAAAGGGCTGTGGACTGAAGAGAACTTTAAGAGGCTTCCTGGGAAGGGAGGGTCAAGATGGGACTTGAAAGCTGAATAAAGAAGTAGTACCCCAAGCCCCAGTCATCAGCCCCCACAAGCAGCCCCCATGTCCCTAGTCAGTGGGGTGCAGGCAGGCTGCTGACAGCGACCTTGCACCTACCCTGCACCAGGCCAGAGGGCAGCTTCCCGTGAGGTCAGTGTTACACCAACAGTGGGTCTGCCCTTCTCTACCACAGCAGGCTCCCGCGTTCCCAAACTAATGAAAGCTTGGCTCTGGCAATGCTCTGAGACTCTAAAGCAGGTGTCACTGGGAATGCGGCACAGGGCAGCAGACAGAGTGACCCTGGATAGGCCCCTGGATGGTGGTGATGCACACACCTGCACCCACACAGGAAACCCATGTGCAGACACTCTGTGTGGCTCCCACCACTGGGGGACACCTGTGTGGCTTCTGCAATCCTTGTGCTGTGCTACAGCAGGATATGGAGAGTGCCCAGAAGCCAGGGGGCCAGGCGGCCCAGTGTCCTCCTCCCTGGGGAGGCTGGCCCCATGATAGCACTGGCCTTGGCAAGGTGACCTACTCCATCCAATGAGACATTAGCAAGATTAGGAAAGCGTCATCTGGGTGGGCACTGGCCTCGGGATACACAGTGCTGCAGGGAGTCCTTGAAAACACATGGGGAAGCCCTGCATCATTAGTTCTTTGGCTCAGAAATGGCTGCGTGTCCCAGGAGATAGCCAGCATCCATAGGACATGTGCACAGAGTGCACCCAGCAGGGCCCACTGGGACTGAGGAGGCTTTGCTGAGGATCCTAGCGAGGACATATAGGGCAGATGGCTGTGGGCGCCTAGCCCATGAGCTTCCTGAGCACCCCACCTGCAGCTGTCTGCAGCCTGTACAGGCCCAGTCCTACCCCAGCACACCAGGCTCTGTGGAGCTCAGCACCTCCTGTTCTGGGCTCCAGATGCAGCACCCTGACTTCCTGCATGTTCCTGCATATCATGGCTTCACCACCCCTCTCCGGGCCTTGGCTCCCCTCTGCTCACAGCCTCTGCCCCTCTTTCTGGCTCACCTGGAACACAGATGTTTGGGGGAGAGAGGAAGAACTTCCTGGTGGTCCCACCATGCCCAGAGGGAGAGCTGGTCACACTAAGGCCCGATTCGCAGGGTCCTGTCCCTGTGCAGGCTTCCCAGGCTGCAGGGAGCACCCTCTGTGATGCCCAGGAGAAGGTGGGTCCAGGGCTTCTCCATGGCTGCCCCTGTGTGGGTGGAGAGAGGAGAGGAGGGACAGGGCCAGGCTGGGTGCGGTGCTGGGTGGCCTGGGGTCCAGGGCAGGGAAGGAAGCGCTGCTTTCCTGTGTGATCCTGCCCTGGCCCCCAGGCCACCCCATCCTCTCAGCCTTCACCTCTGCACAGCTCTGTTGAGCATTCCCAGTGAGGCCTAAAGATGGGCACGGAGGGCCACAGACACTGAGCTGCTCTGGGTGGGCAGAGACTGCGCTGGGCAGTGTGGGTGGGGAAGGAACATGGCTGGTGGGGGATCAGCTGCCGTGGGCAGGGTGATGGTGGCACCTTCTGGCTGGGAGCGCTGATAGCCCAGGGTCAGGAGGGTGGTCCACACTTTGCCACATTTCTGGCCCTGATTGGAGTCCTGGATCCTTTCTGCTGTGTGGACCATGGATCTTACAGACCACTGTCCATTGTTGCCATCAGAGTGGCCTGATGGAAGGTGTCACTTTCTCCTCATGGCTGTGGTCATCCATGCTGCCTTGTGACTTTGTCGGAAGTGACTCTCGATGGCCGAGGATGAGGGATTTCTAGAGGAGCTTTTCACATGCCCTGGGCATACAAGGACTATTCCAGCTGAGTGTGGTGACTGGGTCCCATGGGAAGGGCACAGTTACAGCGTGGCCAAGGTGTCTTCTGCTCTGCATTCCACCAGCAATGACTGTTTTGTTGACTTCAAGGCTTTGGATTTTGGCCATCCTAATAAATGTACGGTGGTGTCTTATTGTGATTCTAATTTATAATTCTCTGATGCCATATGATGAGAAGCATTTCTTCATATGCTTATTGGTCATCTGTATATCTTTGGTTGAAGTAGATTTTTACATCTTTTGCCCATTTTTTGGCCAGTTTACACATTTTCTTTCCATTTTAAAGGTTCTTTGATATGGGCCCGGCGGGATGGCTCAGTGGTCTAGAGCGCCTACTTGGGAAAGCTTGGGCAGCTGCAGAGACCGCGGTTCGATCCCCGGCACCACATGCTGCGCCAGCCCTGCCCTTGGGGTGGGCTGGGCCGGCCATAAAAATGAGTGAATGAACAAACAAAGGTTCTGAAGCAATAAATAAATAAATAAAATAAAAAAAATTTAAAGGTTCTTTGATAATTTTGCTAACAGACCTTAATCAGATAGCTCTTTTGCAAATAGTTTCTTCCAGTCTGTGTTTTGTCTTCCCTCCCTTGTTGGTGTCATTTAGAGAGCACACCTTTTAGTTTCAATTTCAATGGAATCCAGATTATTAATGTTTTCTTGGGTCATATCGTTGATATTATACCTAAAACCTCACCAAATGCACTGTTGTACAGATTATGTTCCATGTTGTCTTCTGGTAACATCATAGTCTTATAGTTTCATTGGTATCTATGATGTATTTTGAGTTTTTAGATGAGCAGTGTCAACTCTGTGTCAAGATTCATTTTCATATTGGATATTCAGCATTCTGGCATGATTTGTTGGTAAAACTTCGTGCCATTGTATTTGTTTCCTGTCAGATATCAGTTGATCATATTTATATGCATCTGTTTATGAACTCCCTCTTCAGTTTTGTTGATCCATCTATTCTTATCATAATAGCATACCTCTTTGGCTATTATTACCTTATAATAAACCTTGAGTTTTGTTAGTATTAGTCTTCCAGGGGCCGGCGGGATGGCTCAGTGGTCTAAAGCGCCTTCTTGGGAAAGCTTGGGTGGCTTCAGGGACCGCGGTTCAATCCCCGGCACCACATGCTGCGCCAGCCCTGCCCTTGGGGTGGGCTGAGCCGGCCATAAAAATAAAAATGAGTGGATAAACAAATAAAGGTTCTGAAACAAGTATTAGTCTTCCAACTGTATTATTTATTCCCTGTTAATACTGAATTGGCTGTTCCATGTCCTTTGTCTCTGCATAGAAACATTAGGATAAGTTTATATATATATGTATATACATACATATATATTATATATTATATATAGTACACATCTATGGGGTACATGGTCTATAGGGTCTCACTACATAGATTGGACTTGTAGTGATTCTCCTGTTTTTAGTCTCCCAAGCACTGAGATTGCGGTCACACACCACCACACCCAGTCTCAACCACCCTCTCAGCGCACCCCCAGAGCAGGGCATGGTACGCTGTGGATCAAACCCTGAGCAGTTGCAGTCTGCCTAAGCTGATGCTTTAGTCTGCTGAGCTATTTGGCCAGCCCTTAGGATGAGTTGATTTATATCTGCAAAATAATTTGATGGAACTTTGATAGGGATTGTGTTGGATCTACTGGACAGATTTCAAAGAACTTGATCATATTGGGTCTCTCTATGAACATGAAATTCTATCCATTTATGTAGTTTCTTTTTATTTCTATCATCAGAGTTTTATGTGTTATCTCATGGATTGAACATTTTGTTAGTTGCATATATAAGTGTTCCATGTGGGCAATTGTTATGACATGTATCCAGATGTCCTCCTCCAGCCTCATGCACTTATAGGTGGGACTTTTGGAACGTGACTGGATCATGAGTGTGTGATACTAGGTTATGGGTGTGATAACCGGATTAGCCCAGTGATGATTTAGCATCATTCTGAATATGGCTGAATGGACTTGCTAAATATGGAAGCCCCATGTGAGTGTAGGGGGAAACCAACCAATATGCTTGTAGCCTGGATGGACTATGAAGGAAAAGAAGGAAGGCAGATTCGCTACTTTCTGCCTACCCTACCATGGGCTATTCCTCTTCCTCTGCCCATGCCACTCATGGGCATGGGATGTGGGATGTTGGGATTTCAACTGCAAATTGACACCTCCACAAACTGTGAACTAAAATAAACCTTTCTTCCTTTCACTTGTGAATGTCAGGCTTTTTGTCCCAGGAGCAAGAAAATTACTAAAACAGGGGCACTGATGTAACCAGTATGTATTTTTAATTTCTCTTGCTCATTGCTGCCATGTAGAAAGTGATTTTGTTTTGTGTATTAACCACATGGCCTGCCTCTGTACTATCATTGTTTATAAGTTCCAGAAGATTATTTTGTAATACTTCTCAATTTTCTACACAGAAAAGGTTGCCCATTGTGAAATGGCCAAACCCCGTTCTTCTCATAAGAAGGTGGGTACTGAGGGAGGAAGCACCTCCAGTCGTTCTTACCTGCAAACCTGCACAGCTTGGTCTTTACAAACTATCTAAACATTACCCTCCCAGTTGAGCTTCACACCACTTTAAATTTCACAGTGTATAGATTAATAGGTGCTCTGATTTCATAGCTGATAATTGAGGTCTTTTCACTTGACATCGTAAACGCCTTTTCAACTGGCATAAGAATCATTTTGTTTTTTAGGCTGCATTTGGCTGGGATCATTGTGGCAAAGCCCCAGTATGATGAGGTAGCCTTTTTGCATAGCCATATGGGGAGCGTTTACCATCAAAAGCAAGGAGCTGGACCTCTATGGAATTATGCTTACTACACAAAATGATGTTCATTGATCTTTAAGGGTGATACAATTCTCACCATCACCCTTAGCTAATTGAGCTCCTGTTTATTTTATGCATTTCCTCTACAAAGCAACAATTCCAGGCAGTTCCAGACTTTCACTTTCCTGTAGAACAGTTTATTCTTTCTTATTTACTGAATTGAAGGGTTTATGAAATGCTCTTCTTGGCAGAGTCTCTTACTTTGGTTTCTGGGTATCTTAATAGGCACTTTCTCTTAGCACAATATAATAACCCAGAAGTGGGAAGAGAGTCAGGCAACACCTCCTGCCTTATCACCCATCAGAGTTCCTCTTTGGACCTTACAGGGCTGGGAGCAGTATCCTGCACCTAGAGTGGCCACAAGGAACACTCTACAGGAGCTGGGGCTGGTGGGAACCTGTTCACAGAGGACTAGCAGCTGGACCTGTTGCCCACCTCCTCTTCAGACTCAGCGGGCAGCAGTGATGGCCTAGTCACTCCCTGCGCCATGTCACAATGCTGCTTCCTGCTGCTTCCTTTCTCTTTCTTGTCAGCGTTGCTGCTGGTATTTTTTTTTTTTAACCACATTTCTCCCAAATCTTGGGACACTGAAGGCCTGGCAAAGCTGGTCCCTGAGCTTTGCACCCTTAAGAAGGAATGAAATGAATGGTTTTCTGTTGGTCTTACCCAGCACCCCTCAGCATATGATGTGATGAGGGAGAGGAAGAAAGATTTGGGGGTGTTAGGCCACATGAACTATGACTGAGCATCTCACTGGGAAGTCCCCTTTTCTGTTCTCTGTCACTCTACAGCCTGGAGAAGAAACTTTCCTCTCAAGGCCACTGGTATTATAGAGTCTTCTCACATTGTTAATCCAGCTCAGTACTGAAGAGTATTCAAGCTCAGAATCTGGGCCAGACCCAGTCTCTAGGCAGAATTGCATTTTATTGTTTTCCTTTCATTGGCTTTGCTTTGTTTTCCGGCCTGCTAGTTATGACAGAAACTGCTGCCACTGCACACACAGGCAAGCCTTCTCCTGTAAAGATGCTGCCCAGATAAAGCCATAGACCATGGAGGAGAAGAAGAAAGACAGAGTGAAAGGACTGTGGTGGCGGGCCATGACCTGGGCAGTTTGTGAGATTTCTCAGGACACTTTTTGCAGTCCCACTGCCCAAGTGTTTCCCTATGCCAGCTCCATCAGATATACAAGTGGGATCCAAGAGCAGGTGTTGGCTAAAGTGCCAGACGCAGAGCTTGAGAAGCAGGCACTGATGATCCTGAGCCTGAGCCTGAGCCTGAGCATGAGCCTGAGCCTGAGCCTGAGCCTGAGCCTGAGCAGAACAGAACAAGATACATCCTGCAACAGGGCACCAGCACCAGCATCTGGGACATGGACATTCTACTGGTGGAGGTCAACCATGGTATTCAACTCTCAATCTAGAAAATGACAGAACTATGCGACAGGAGGGCAGGGTCCTTTCTCCACATTGTGTTGCTCAATGCTGCATGCAGAATGCCTCTCTACTTCACATAATTGCTCCAGCTGCACATTGGTTCTGAAGGGTGCTACAGTCATTGTGAGAAATAAGCTAAAGATACAAAAATTAGAAGCTTGGACGCGAGAGAAATTGTGGAAACCTCAAATGCATGATGGAAATTCCTCAAAGTGTGTCCCAGAGTCAGAAAGTGTTGAATAAAAACCAACTGGAGTGAGTTTTATTGCTCCAGGACTTCTCCAAGCCTTTAGATTACTAATATACTTGGAGAACTCCAATAGTATGACATGTAAGCAGTGCTTGTTTACCCTTGATTTCACAGGGCCACCCCTTCCTGGGAAAATAACCTGGTATCTGTGCAAGTCAGCTTTCTGGCACTGTGGTCAAATACCTGAGACAGTTAACTTATAAAGAGGTACCATTTATATTGACTGATGGTTTCAGAGTTTCAATCCGTGGTCACCCGATTGCCTTGCTTTGGGGCTGTGGTCGCACTGCACATCATAGAGCAAGTATGTGAAAGAAGGTGCCTGCTCACCTTAAGGTGGCTTGGAAGCAAAAGGAAAGATGCGGGAACCCTAAAAGCTGTGGCCCTCAGCGACCTAACTTCTCTGTGACAGACCCCACCTCCTAAAGGTTTGGCCAACTCCCGATAGAGTGGGAAGCAACCCTTTAACTTGTAGATGCTTGTGGAACATTCCAGGACCCAACTACACAGGGCCACAATTCCTAAATGTTCTGGCCTGTTTCCTCTCTATATCATTTCATTTTACTCAAGAACGTTTATCATTCACAGGTTTCTGTATCACTTAGAGGCCTCTCTCTTCTTTACTAAGTGTAAACTCCATGAGGAGAGGAAGTCGACTTCATGATGATATACGGCACCTTCAAGAGTGCATAACTCTTCAAGAAATTTTTAGTATGTTTTAAGCTTTGCTCTGTGAGCACCAGTGAGATAGCTCAGCAGACTAAGAGCCTATTTAGGCAAGTGCAGGGACTGAGGTTCCATCCCTAGTACCACATGCCACACCAGTCCCACCTCTGGGAGTGCTGAGTTGACCACTGAGACCCATCATGGTGGCACAAGCCTGCAATCCCAGTGCTTGGGAGGCTGAAAACAGGAGGATCACTAGGAATTCGAGCTGTGTAGTGAGACCCTGTATCAAACATAGATATAAAATAAAATAAAATAAAATAAAATAAAATTTCACTATTTATAGGTTTAAATGGTCACCATGACTATTGTAAGTAATCTCTGCCTTCCTTATTTCTCTTGTTAATTTTCCATTGACTGCTGTGCAGCCTTGACTATGTTCCTGAGAAAAAGTCTTTCCATTGTGTACCCTGACTTTCACATCTTAAACACTGTTTTCTTACATTTTTACAACTCTCAGAGTTATAAACGTTTTTAAAACAGTGCTTTGAGATTTTCCTCTGACTGTAGGCATCCTAGTGAAATTCTTGTACAGTGTGAAAGTGCTCTCAAATTTATGAGTCCTGCACACTTTTCCTTCACATTTTTTTATGAATGCACATTTTTTATATAGATTGCTTGGCTGTGCTCTCCCAGGTCTGTATGTGCATGTCACATTCTCGTCACTTCCTGCATCACCTCCTGTATCAGTCAGGGTTTTACTAGAGGAACAGATATACCATGAGATGTGCAAATGTGTAAGAAGTTACAAGATTGGCTTACAACAGTCAGCTACAGAGTCAGATGAGGGAGCATGCAGAGGGCATCTGAACACCAGAGACTGGAGGGTTCAGTCCAAGATCTGGAGCTCACGGTAGTGTTGTGAGCAAGTCTTCATCAGGAGGCTAAATGATCTGCAATGAGAGGCTGAGGAGTCTACACCAGAGGGCTAAGGTAAAAGCCAAAGAGTCTGTGCTAGAAGCCAGAAGATGATGTCCAAGCTGGTGGCAAAAACCAGAACTCCTCTGAACAAATGGAATGCTCCATCCTTCTTCAATTTCCTTTTATATCCTTTAAGTAATCAGCTATCCTAAGGTAAAGCCTCTACACCCTAGGGCGTGGAATTGCTGAGCTGATTTAGTTAAGCTTTTAAACTCCTCAAGTTGACACAACTGATCAACTACTACAATCTGCCCCATGTCAACTTGGCAGCTAGACATATTTCTTTAAACCAGTCTCCAGATACAAAGATATGCATATAATTCCAACTAACATGTTATAACTATCCTGCATACAAATGGAAACACACTGATTCCCTTACCAAAATAGAAGATAAACTTTCTTTGCTGGATGCTTATGCTTAATCATTTCAACATTTCAACATGAACACAGGTTTAATAAACCTTAAGAGAGCCAGACGTGTTGGTCCATGCCTGTAATCCCAGCACTCGGGAGGCTGAGGCAGGAGGATTGGTGTGAGTTCGAGACCAGCCTGGGCTACAAAAGTCAGCTCAAGGCCAGCCTCAACTGCATAGCGAGACCCTGTCTCAAAAAGACAAAAAAAAAAAAATAATAATAATAATCCTTAAGAGCCAGGGAGATAGCTCAGCAGAATAAGCACCTGCCTGGCAAAAGCAAGGTCCTGAGTTCAATCCCCAGTGCTGCCAAAGTAAATAAATAAACAAACAAACAAATAATCCTTAAGAACTGGTATTACGTACATCAGCATTATATTATAACAGAACCATATAGGGGTGAAATAATGCAATTAAATCTTCTTTTCTGTATGATCACAGGGCCATAGCTGATTTTTAAAACTACCATTTTCCACTACCCATTCTTTATTCCCTTGGCAAGCACCTCTTGGTTCTTTGCCTGGTGGAGTGACCCATGTCTTCATTCCTAAAGGCTCTGTATTGTTCCTGTATCAGGTTGTTGAAGTTTTCCATTGACTTTCTCTCTCTCTTGCTCTCTCACTCTCTCTCTCGCTCTTTCTCTTTGTCTGAGACAGGGCCTTGTTGTGTAGTTCAGGCTGGGCTTGATCTCACTTTTCGTCAGTCACACATGGCAGAACTGTGACTCCATTTTTAGCTTGTTTCCTCAGAGGCATGAGGAGACCAAAGTGATCAGGGGAAATCTCAGCCTCCAGTTCATTGGTATCATTGTTGTGCTTCCCAGTACAAGCTTTCTCTCCTCTGGAATTAGGACTTCTAGTCTAATAGAACAGAAGGCTGTGGGGACAGGAAGCAACAATTTTGCTAGTCTATCACTAGGGGTAATGGCGAGTGGTACCATTTCTACTCCTACCCCTTTATTCCTGGACCCATGAATCCTGCTGTGGGATTACCACATTGCCAAATCAAAAGCTGCATACCAACAACCAGGACTCACTACTTGATTCAGTTCATAGTAATCTACTGTCATTTCCAAGACCTATCTGTCTTTTGCACAGGCCACATGGAAGAATTAAGTGGAAACGTGGTAGAGACCACCATCCCTGCATCCTTCAAGTTCTTGGTGGTGGCACTGATGTCTGCAATCACTCCAGGAATGTGATACTGCTTTTGGTTCAGTATTTTACCAGGCAAAGGAAACTCTAACGACTTTCATTTGGTCTTTCCAAATGTAATAGCCCTCACGTGACATGTTAGGGAACCAATGTGAGGATTCTGTGAAGCACTAAGTATATCTATCCCAATTATACATTCTGGAATGGGAAATGACTATAGGATGGATTTGAGGGTGTAATGGACCCACAGTGAGTCTGACCTTTGCTAAAACTCCCTTGATCACCTGACCTCCATAGTCCCTACTGCCACTGGAGGGCCATGATGACACTTTGGAGCCCCTGGAACCAATGTCAATTCAGAACCAGTGTCCGGTAGTCCCTAAAATATCTGATCATTCCATTCATTCCCTTTTCCCCAGTGTGCAGCCACTTGGGCAAAAGGTCTTAGATTCCTCTTGGGAAGAATGGGAGAAAGATGACTGCATAAGTTTTAGGACATTAGGATCCTTCCCCAAGGGGGCCTGGCTTTCCCATCATTCAAGTGACTCTAGGTATGTAAACTGGCTCAAATCCAGGAACTGGATGAGCAACCATGATACTTATTACCTCAATTTAAAGTAGGCCTCTGCTCTTTTGCCCTTAAATTTTTTCAATTATATAAATCTAGTAAGGGCCAGCCAAATAGGACAGTGGATTAAAGCACCTGCAAATAGATGCAGGGACCAGGGATTGGATCCCTGGGCTTGCCAAGCCTGCCCTGCCCCTGGGGCATGCTGAGATGGTAATTGAGACTGGGTGTGGTGGTGCATGCCTGTAATCCCAGCTCTTGGGAGGCTGTAAACAGGAGGATCACTATGAGTCTCATCTAGTAGTGAGACACTGAACATCCTGCAAACCCTTCCCTAAAATACAAAAATAAATAAATCTGGTAAAAAATTTTGCAGGCTTCTTATCTATTTCACTTTTGGGAACACCATGGCTAATCAGTGAACGCCACAGGTCCGCACATGTCAGATTATTCTGGTCATTGTTCTGCTTCTGCTGTCCATTGTGATAAGGAGGGGAACTCTGGCCCTGCCTGTGATGACTAAGTGCTGGATCATCCCAGTGTGGTGGATTAGGTTTAACACAACAGATCCCCTCCAGCATTCCCATTTCCCCAAAGCCTCTGAATCCTCTCCACAATAGTGAACTATGCAGGATCAGGCATCTCTAACTCATTCATCTTTTGAGTGACACTTCTGTCAACCAGCCAAATAGACTATGAACACCTTTCTTTACCCCATGGGCTGTAACATCAAAGTCAGAATCCCTACTTAATGACACATTATCAACAAACTAAGCCTGAACCAGGTATATGTTTTTGGAACCATTACCCCACACTAGTGAAATCCATTCCCAAGTTTGCTCATTAGGCCTCTACTTATAAGAATTAGCAAACTCAAGATGTTCTTTGGGGGAATAATGAGTCTCCTCATGGATCACTTTATGTATCTCACCCTTAGGCGCCTTATGACATTTAAGCCTGGTTATTGACCTGGAGGCAAAAATGGGTGGTAAGGACGCATCCTGAGGAGACTCAGCATTATCCTGTTTGATCAAGCTAGGATTAGTTTCTACAGATACATTAGAAGACACTAACACCATAGGAGGTGGAGGAGGTGATGTCTGTGTCACATGGGCTAGGAAATCTCTTCCTCTGGCAAAATAATCTTATTAGCATCTAGGAGCTCAACACCCTCGGCCTCTTCAGGATCCTCCCACACATCTCCATCCCAATTTATGGAATCCCCTTCTTTTCCAGTCAGGGCCCTCACCTTCACTTCAGATACCCTTCAAGGCTGAGTGATGTAGTTCAACCAACCAAATTATGAGAGTCTGCAATTTGGGTTTCTGTAATCTCAGCCTCGTGGCTAAAAGAGGAGACTTTCTTTCAGGACACATTTAGAAACTTTTAAATTTCTTGTCTGTATCTGGAGGCAGGAAATTGAATCTTTGAGCTGTTTATTTTCCTTCATAAGTTTGTCCAGTGAGGCTAAGACCAACCAACGAGCATCATTATGTTCCCTTCTCTGCCAAAGAAATTTAAAATTTCTATGTACGAAATTGCTAAATTCCTGACATCTCACAAGTGGTGAGTTAGGATATTCAAATAGGTCTACAAGGCATATAATTTTATTTATTTATTTATTTATTTTTTTTAATTTTTATTTTTTTTTTTTGTGGGACTAGGGATTCAAACTCATGACCTTACAGTTGCCACGCAGGCACTTGTACCATGGAACTATCTCCCCAGCCCCCATGGCATATCATTTTAAACAGCTCATGCTAAGGATTATCAGTATACTCGTCAAGATCAGGAGAGACCATGGTGTCTTTAGGTCTCATCAAATTGCGGAGCCAACTCCATGAACTCTCTCATTTTTCATTTATTTATTCATTTTATTTTATTTTCTAGGAACTCTTAAGCCATTAAAAAAATGGCATCATTCTATTTTGTTTCTCTAGATCACTCCCGGTACCAAAATATGTAACACTCAGGGTTTTACTAGAGGAACAGATATAACCCAAGATGTGCAAATGTATAAGAAGTTGCAAGACTGACTTACGATGGTCGGCCAGTGTCAGACAAGGAAGCGAGCAGAGGGAGTCTGCACAGTGGAGATTGGAGGATCCAGTGCAAGGTCTAGAGCCCACTGCAGTGTTCTGTGCAAGTCTACATCAGGAGGTCAATGGGTCTGTGATGGAAAGCTGAGGAGTCAGTCTACACCAGAAGGCTGAAGGGTTCAAGGTGGAAGCTGAAGAGTCTGCCAGAAGCCAGGAGATGATGTTTAAGCTGACAACGAAGACCAGAACGCCTCTGAATAAATGCAATGTACCGTCCTTCTTCAGTTCCCCTTTATATCCTTTAAGTGACGAGCCTCCCTAGGGTGGAGCCTCTACCCCCTAGGGTGAGGAATTGCTGAGCAGATTTAGTTAAGCTTCAGCCGGGCTTGGTGGCGCACGCCTGTAATCCCAGAACTCGGGAGGCTGAGGCAGGAGGATCGGTGCGAGTTCCAGACCAGCCTGGGCTACAAAAGTGAGCTCAGGACCAGCCTCAACTGCATAGCCAGACCCTGTCTCAAAAAGACAAAAAAAAAAAAAAAAGATTTAGTTAAGCTTCTAAACTTCCTGACTGACCACTACACTCTCTGTCTCACATTTTTGGGGGGCATTCAATTTATGTATTTCTATTACATCCACATCCCCATTATCCACTTTACATCCCCTCAGGCTTCCCCGTCTTCCCTTGCTCTTGTCAAGTCACCGCTTCCTTCTGCTTTCTTCTCATCTCCTTTAGAGTCCACATAATAGCGAGAGCGCACTATGTTTGTCCTTCTGAGTTAGTTTACTTGGTTCAACATGGTTTCCAGATCCATCCACAATAGAGTGTCATTCAGCCTTCACAAGTATTGGGGAAAAGGACTGAACTAGTCTTAAAACTCAAGTGACCATGACTAGTGCCCCAGTGGAACTACCACTTATTGTGTCACTCACTACCACTTCAGACTCAACTTAAGAGTCTGTGTCTTAGAGGGAACTGGGTCACCCTTGGGCTGATGTCCAGGCTAGGGCACTGATTAACTCCCAAAGTTTGGAAAAACCAGCTGACTTTCCCGGGCCCCATTTTCCTCATGTGATAAAGGAAGTGAACTGGACCAAGAGGCTCTCTCCTGTCCTGTGCAGTTAGACATGGCAAGAGGCTGCATGAAAACATTTGAGTGAACTGGAGGCTTCTTGGTTCTCTTTTTTTTTTTTTTTTTTGCTGGGCATAATTTTTTTAATCTTTTGGTTTCTTTTATTATTGATTGATTGATTGTTTTAAATTTAACAATGGTTATGTTACATATTTTCATCATTGGATCAGTTCAGATTAATAGATATCGGTGTATAAGATTGATCAAACAATTAAACATCAACACTTTCCATAAACATTAACTTTTTTTAACAGTTGACACACTGCACACTGTCCTCACAATAGTTATGCAGAGCACAGTGTGTGGGCATGACCCACCTTCTTCTTCTTCTTTTTTTTTTTTTTTCAAGTTTCAATTTTTTATTGTTTAAATTTAACAATGGTTATATTATATATTTTCATCATCAGATCAGTTTAGATTAATACATATAGGTATATAAGATTGATCAAACAATTAAACATTAACCCTTCTAAATCAACATTACTTTTTTTTTTTCTTTTCCCCTTTCTTTTCTTTGAAAGTTGACATATTGCATATTGTCCTCACAATCGTTCTACCGAGTACAGAGTTTATCAGGCTACGCGTCATGCTGTTTGAAGCTCTGTTGTTAGGCTCATCAATATTTAAGATTACATCCTCTAAATATGTGGACTATTTTCTATTTTGAAATGATTTTCTTGATCTTTTCTAATATTCTCTGCTCTAAAATCTGCATTGTATGATATTTATACAACCACTGTGTGTTGTTTTTTTTTTTTTTTTTTTGAGGGGGGACAGGTATAATGATACAGTGGTCTTTCAGTTCATCAACTTCTTTCTACAATTTTGGAAAAGATGACCACATTTGTGTTTGTGTGAGAAAGATGGCCATGGCGGTGTTGTCACCCAGTGCAGAGTGTGTACGCCAAAATGAAATTCTTCTAAGCACTTCTATTTGTCAACCAAATTGCTTATAGACAAAAGCATTCATGAACCAAAGTACTTTTGTATATTCTTTTCTCTCATTTTGCTTTCAACCTATTTGTGTCTTTTTTATTTAAAATGGATTTGTTTCCCTCCCTCCTCTTTTCTTCTTCCTTCTCCTCATCCTCCTTCTTCTTACTCTTTCCTTCCTTCCTTCTTCCAACAGAGTCTTGGCTATGTAATCCAAGAAACTGGCCTAGGACTTGCTATATGGACCAGGCTGGTCTTGAACTTGTGATCTTCCTGACTTGGCTTCCTGATTCCTTGCATTAAAGGGCTACACCCTCACACTGGGCTCAAAGCATATTTCTTTTTTTTTCTTTTACATAATTAGTACTGGACCTACAGAGTCTCACTACACAGATCAGACTCCTAGTGATCCTCCTGTTTTTAGCCTCCCAAGCACTGGGATTACAGGCATGTACCACCACACCCAGTCTCAATCAAAGTCACAGCATGCCCCAGGGGGCAGGGCTAGCACAGCATGCATGAGATCAAACCAGCCCCTGTGCCTGCCTAAGCAGGCTCTTTAGTCTGCCGAGCTATCTGGCTGGCCCTAGAGCAGATTTCTTATAGGCAGAATATAGTTGTGCTATGGTTTGAATTTGGTCCCCAAAGTGTATATTGTAAATTGAATCATTAATGTAACAGAGGTGGGACACTAAGAGGTATCCTATATTCCTAGAATATAGGAAGTGATTAATGCCTTTGTCATGGGACTGGGTTAGTCACCACAGATATGGGTTTCTGATAAATAAATAGGTAAATTCTGTTCCTTCACTCTTCTTATTCTCTCTCCCTTCCTCCATTCTCTCTCTCTCTCTCTCTCTCTCTCTCTCTCTCTCCCTCCCTCCCCGCTTCCTCCACCCCTCACAGCCTCTCTCCCTTGTCTTCTGACTTCCACTCACTACTATGTGACAACTTAGTATATAGGCCCTCACAGGCTCTAGTTCCATGCTTTTGGGGTCCCATCCTCCCTAACTATAGGCCAAACACATATCTGCTCATATCACCTATCTACTCCTAGGTATTACATGATGTGCAGCAAGAAACGACTAACAAAAGTTTATTCTTGGGCTTTTTTTTTTTTTTTTTTGAGACAGGGTCTCGCTATGCAGTTCAGGCTGGCCTTGACTTCACTTCTGTAGCCCAGGCTGATCTCGAACTCACACGGATCCTCCTGCCTCAGCCTCTCAAGTGCTAGGATTACAGGGGTGTGCCACCACACCCAGCTTGTTCTTGGGCTTTTTATTCTAATTTCCCAACCTCTACTTCAAATTGAAGTACTGAAACCATTTAAATTTAATATGATGGACTGGGGAGATAGCTCAGCAGTCTAAGAGCCTGACTGGCAAGCACAAGGATCTGAGTTCAAGCCCCAGTACTGCATACCATGCCAGCCCCCAAACGAGGCATAGTGGCATATGCCTGTAATCCCAGCACTGGGGAGGCTGAGACAGGAGGATCACTATGAATCTGAACTACTTAGTGAGACTCTGTTCCCCCCCAAAAAAATTAATATGATGATTGATATTATTAGGCTTATACTGAATATTATATCAGTCAGTGCATACTAGAGAAAACAGATTTACTACAAGATATACAAATGAAGGAGAATCTACAAGTTTAGCTTACAACAGTCACCCACGGAGTCAAGAGTAGAAGGGTCCAAAAGATTTGTCTCATGCTGGAGACTGAGGATCTTTAGCAGAAGATGCCCCGCACCCCAGCAGCATAAGTCAGTACTTTGGGTAATAGTTCTAGTCCCATTCCTGTTACTTTTGTTTCTTAGCAATGGCTGGTCACTGTGATGCATAGCTGGTCATTATAGTGCACATTATAAAAACCAACCCCCAACTGACAACTGACAAGCCCTGCTGCCTCTGTGCTTTCTGCTTGAAGATCCTATACAAGCCCACCAGAGATCAAGGCCTGATATTCTGGGAATGATCCCAGATACTGATCAATGTAAATAAATCTGCCTCCCAGTCCTGGGTGTCCTTTCAGTGTTTCTGCTGGCCACTGTAGATCCAGTTGAAGGTCTCGGGCTCCACGCAGCATCCCATGCATATCTGTATTATGATGCTGAGAGAAAAGATCTGTGCTGAGAAGCTGGAGGCTTGGAGCTGGAAGCTGAAGAGTCTGTGCCGGAAGCCAGGAGACGATGTCCAAGGTGCACACAAAGACTGGAGTGCCTCCAAGGGCAAAAGGCAATCCCTTCTTCTTTGTTTCTCTTTTTACTGTTCCGGCAACAAGGCTCTCTAGGGCGGGTTTTCTACATGCAGAACTATGCTGAGGCCAGTTAGCTGGGCACTTCCTACTCAGGATGGCACAATCAGCTCTTGCAAACATCTTGCCCTTCTTTCTGTCTATCCTATCTATTCCTTTTCCACCTATTCTGCCCCCTTTTGGAATGATTACAACAGCCTTTCTGAAATAGAAGTCACAGAAGTTTTATGTAAGTTTCTCATAAGTTGTACACAAAAATGTACAATTCAGAGAGGTTAACATCTAAATAAAGTGGTGACACCGTCATCACCAGTTATAAAACATTTTAATCATTCCCCAAAGAAACTCTGTGCGTCAGCTCTCACCACCAGATCCTCCTATTTTTACGCTTTTCCTTCCCTGAGCAAATGTTTATCTATTTTATGTCTCCACAGATGTTCCTATTCTGGATACTTCATATAAATGCATTCATATCACATAGGTCTTTTGTGACTGGCTTCTTTCTCTTGATATAATGTGGAGGTGGTAACAAGCTGGGCATGGTGGCGCACACCTGTAATCCCAGCACTTGTAAGGCTGAGGCAGGAGGATTGGTGCAAGTTCGAGACCAGCCTGGGCTACAAAAGTGAGCTCAAGGCCAGACTGAACTGCATAGTGAGACCCTGTCTCAAAAAGACCAATAATAATAATTAATAATAATAATAATAATAATAATAATAATGTAGAGGTGGTGACCCTGAGGCATGCGTGTTACTCGATTTTCTTAAGACAAAAGATGTGAATGTATGAGCCTTTTTTTTTTTTTCTGAACTAAAACCTCAATATTCAAGCTGAATTAACCTGCTGGCACTTTGTGTTAAGTAAGCGGGCTTTGAGTTGGAGTTTAGCCACTCTGTCTTCAAAAGTTTCGCCTTTATTGACTTTATATCTTCAAAGATCACCAGTGTTACAGCATATGCCAGTACTTCATTCCTTTTTATGGTTATGCCATTTCCAATCTAGTGGTCAGATGATGGGCATCTGAGGTATTTCTACTCATATCGTGCTGTTATGAAAATACACCTGGGAGTTTTTATGTAGACGTATGCCTCAGGTTCAGGTCATTAGGGAGCCCTGATCTAATTTTCTTATAACAAGAGGAACATTTGGACAGAGGCACACAAGGTAGACAATCACGCAAGAGGCAGAGATTGGAGCTGTGATGTGGCTACAGGCCAGGCGACACCGGGGTTACCAGGAAGCCTGAGGATGCAAAACACCTTCGTCCTCTAGAGTTCTGCGGTCAGCCAGGCCCAAGAACACTTAACTCAGCTTTCCTGCCCTGGAACTGTGCAAGAAGTCTGCAGGCTCATTAGGACAACTGTGGGGCTGCAGCGCATGGGAGCGTGGCCCAGGTCCCCAACCTTGGTCACACCCGGGAGGTGGCTCTTGCAGCTTGCTCCCTGCTACCTGTTCTCCAGGCAGTTATAGCATCTGGCCACTTCCCTGAGCCATGAAAGGTCCTGATGCTGCCAAGTCACACTCAGGACAGGACTGTACCTGCCGCTAATCACAAAGGTGACATAAGGATCTGGGGAGGAAGGAGAGCTTCCCAAGGGAGAGCTACCCTGCAGCTACCTTCACAGGCATGGCAAGGGCAGGGCAATTGTGCCTTATCTGTCTTGGTAACAGGCAGTACCAGCTTCCCTCTGAGATAAGAAGAAGCAACTTCACAGATTGACTCAGTAGGCTATGTGACCTCAGAGCCCAGATCTAACCAGACAGAAGACAACAAGCCTCAGACGGCCATGCATGTGACACAGACAGGAAACAGCCACAGGCAGAGATGTCTTAGACTCTAAAATGTGCAGTATCTAAATCCAAGCATGCAAATTAAAGCCTCAGACTGTGCAGAGGTAAAGCAGCCCTTGGAAATCCTGCAGACCCAAGCCCATGGCACGCGCACCCAAAGGACTCTGAGGGCAGGTGCTCACGCATTCTGCGTTTCAGTCCCTAGGGGAACCTAGAAGGGCCATGTTGAAAGCTCCATGACATCAGGCACTCCTTTGGAGTTTGGTGAAACAGCACATGTTGGATTCCTGATACATCCTGGCCTGTGGAGTTTGTGGTCAAGGGGGATCCCAGGTCGGTTCTGATGATCAACTTAAAGCCTTCAGCTTCCAAATCCAAGGCTTTTACATCTTTTTTCTTTTGCACATTGATGTGTTTAGCCATAAAAATTGGAGCACTACTCGGTGGGAATTTGAAAAAGTATAAAGATGAGTAAGGTAGACTCCGCCTCAAATTATTTAATTATTATTAAGATTATCATTAAAATAATTATTATTATTTTCTAACTGTAGAGTCAGAGAGTGGCAGAACAATCAAGAATGGAAGGTGGTAGGGTGAAGGGTGGGAGGACAGAATCAGTAGCTTTGGCACGGCCGTGAAGCTGATCCACCTTGAGGTTTGGGGTTAGGCAGCTGGCATCCTAGTATCCCACAACAGGGACCCTGTCACACTCCAACCACTGCCTATACCAAGGATGGCTGGCGGCCAGAGCCCTGACAGTGTGGACTGGCAGGAGGGGCACCCCACAAGCTTGCAAATGGGTACCAGGCACTGTGGCCCTGTGCATGACCTCTTGACTCTCAAAAGCACAACTGCAGGGGGATGCAGGGAGCATCAGCGGGAGCCCAGAGAGATGAGGATGGATGCCAACATCTCCTCTGGTTCCCACACAGTGGCCCAAGTACACCCTGAATTTGGCATCAGAGAGCCTGGTTGGATTTTTTAAAATTATGGCATGCTATACCTAATATGGAACCTGCCATTTCCTCCAATGTTCAGGAGATCCTTCAGAAAAACAGGTAAAGAAACAATGTTAGCTGGGCATGGTGGTGCACACCTGTAATCCCAGCACTCGGGAGGCTGAGGCAGGAGGATCGGTGAGAGTTTGAGACCAGCCTTGGCTACAAAACTGAGCTCAAGGCCAGCCTGAACTGTATAGCAAGACCCTGTCTCAAAAAAACAAAAAAAGAAAGAAAGAAAGAAAGAAAGAAAGAAAGAAAGAAAGAAAGAAAGAATGTTGCTCTGCCTTCTCCAGCTCTGCCTTCTCTATCTGTAGCATTTTGTTTTATTTGGTGGGACTGGGGTTTGAACTAACGATCTTGCACTTGCCAGGCAGGCACTTGTGGCATGGAGCTATCTCCTCTACTTGTAGAGTTTTGTATCCTCCTCGACAAAACCGTGTCCATCACACAGTACTGCCTGCTCCCCTGACACCCCAGAGCTCCCACTCTGTTTTCATCACCATAAACATGATGAAACTGCACCCTGTCTCTTGGGAACTAGTTTATTCATGGAGCATGGTGGCCTGCCTCCAAGGTGCATGTGTATGGTTGCACATGGCAGAACCTTTTCAAGACAGAGTAATATTCCACCTAACCTGGGCAGCACACTTTGTGCATCCCCTGGACACTTAGCCTGTGCCTCCTTGTGTAGTGCTGCAGTGAAGGTGGCAGCCAAGTCTCGCTGAGACCCTGTTTCTGTTCTTGAGGACCAACACCCAGAAGAGCAACCTCTGGGTCATAAGGTCACTCCTGCTCGTAGCTTGGGGGCAACCATGACCCTGTTTTCCACATCAACAGTAACATGTCACCTCTGCACAGGTGGTGACTGCCCCTGAGCCGTGCCCAGGCCCCAGTTCTGTCCCCAGGACTTCAAAATCACGGCATGGGACAAGCAGCGTCCAAGAGCTACAGCATCTTCATCATCACCGGTGCATTAGTTTTTCCTCTTTTCTTTTGTTTTTTGATCACAGCAGGAGCCAGCTCGCTCCCCCGAAGAGCTCTTGTCCAGCAGCTGGCACTGTGCTTTTCCTCAGCGTCGCAGCGGCAGAAGGCAGGCGGGGGCGCCCTTCCTGCCAAGGGCCGTTGAGGCAGGAGATGAAGCTTCCCTGGGCTCCTCCCACAGGCACCCAGGACTTGCTTCACGCTGCGGCACATGGACCTTGACCGCAGGCTCCATCACAACTCCCTCTGCGTTTGCAGGGGCTTCCACCACACTGCCAGGGAGGGCAGGAGCAGGGGGCTGGAGGCTCCAGCTCCACCTTCCCTTCCGGTCCTCTCGGGCCTGGCCTCTTCCTGTCCCTGAGCCAGGGCTGCCTCACGCATCCACTGATGAGCAGTACAGAAAGAACAGGGGCCTCCAGGGGCAACGGGGAGAGCCCCAGCCGGGGTCCAAGCCCTTCTCTGTAGATCTGCCCTGGGTACCTGCACCACAGGACGCCTCTCCTGGGCACACACACTGCTGTCCCCGTAGCTCCTGAGGACCCTCCTTTCCTCCGAGAGCTCCCTGAGGGTGCAGCCAGCCCAACTCCATCCCAAGCACTAAAGGCGAACGCTGCTCCAGTGACGTCTGGTGAGTCCTCAGTACGCCAGAGCCGGTGAAGACTGCCGGGTCCTTTCTTCCTGTTCCCTCATACGCTTTATGAAAACCACCCAGGTCTTCAGTTTAAGCTAGCGATCACTCTTCGATCTGTGCGTTCTATGAATCTTGCCCCATGAGTCCTCACGCGTAGTCTCCGCTCAAGTGCCGGCAGCGTTGCCGCTCACTGCTGCTCGCACACCCCAGCCACTCACCCCTTCCTTATGTCCTAGACGGTAGGCAACCGCTGACCCGTGACTATCTTCATGGTCTTGTCTTTTCCATAATGTCACCTTCATATCTTATTTTTTAGTGTTGTATAATATTACATTATCTGAATGTACCACAATTTACCTACCCATGCACCCAGCTAAAAGACATCTTAGTTGCTTCCAAGTCTCTGCATTTATGAATGAAGCCGCCGTAATCATCCATATGCAGGTTTTCGCAGGGGCCGAAGCTTCCAGCTCATTTGGGTAAATGCTATTCGATGTGATTGCTGGTGCTGTAAGAAACCCCCCACCTGCCTTCTGAGATGACTGTTGATCTACCTTCCTGCCAGGGTGGACAGGGACCCTGTGGTTCCAAGAGTCAGTATTCAGACTTCAGCCATTCTAGCAGGAAGTAAAGGAAACGTGCTGTTTGAGTCTGCATTTATCTCGTAACTGGGGCACTTTCATAGAAGGTGTTTGTTTGCTTTTTAAATTACGTAGCTTTTCTTCTGCTGACTTTTAAGGCTTTTTCATGTATTTTGACGAACTTATTATTTTGATGCTGGAGATTTATCACAGGGGTTTTGCACTGACCTTTCTATTTTTATTTTTTATTTATTTACTTATTTTTGACAAGGCCTTGCTGTAAGTCACTATGGTGCCCAGACTGAGCTGAAACTCATGATTCTTGTGCCTCCGTCTCCTGGAATGGACTGCACCATGTATCCCCAAGGGGGGAAGCAATGTTTTATTGTCAGTGTCCTTTGTAAGCAGTTCCTCCCACGCTGAAGCTTGTCCTCTCATCCTCGTGGGCCTCTCAGCTCTAAAATATATAGAACTAACAGAAAGTGCCTGTGAGACTCTTGCCCGCGGGCCCATCGCGCTCACCTCACAAGGATTCCAAAATGTTCCTAAGTTTGGTTCCCAGCTCTGACTGAGATCATGGTGAATAGGTGTGACCTGGAGTCTGGGCTAGCAACATGTCACTTACACAAGTCTGTAAGTCACTGCTACCTGAACATCTTTCTCTACCCAGGGCCCCAAGGGTCCCTTTCCCCAAGGAAAAGCTACCAATGTCCCTAGGCAGAGACAAGCTCTTTCTCAGTTCTTCTGACCATGGAAGGTGGCAATTCCAACCTTCCAGGTACTCAGACGAAAACCCTTAAGCTGACTTTGTCTCCTACCTCCCCAGATACATCTAGCCTCTGAGCAATCTCCGTAGCCCCGCCCCTCTGTCTCTCTCTTAATCTCTCACTCTATCACTCTCTCTCTCTCTCTGTCATTCACTCTCTGTCTCTCTTACTCTCTGTCTCTGTCTCTGCCTCTCTGTCTCTCTCACTCTCTCACTCTGTCTCTTACTATCTCTCTGCCTCTCTCCCTTTCTGTCTGTCTGTCTGACTGTCTCTCTCTCTCTATCTCTCTTTCTCTCTCTCTCTCTCTCTCTCTTTCTTTCTCCCCCCCATCATAGTACTCAAGATTTTGGATTCAACTCAGGGACTTTGTACTGAGCTATATCCACAGCCCTTAATTTTTTTTATTTTCAGACAGGGTCTGGCTAAATTGCTAAGTTGCTGTATCCTTACCCCTCAGCCTTCTAGGGAAATGGCATGGCAGGCCTGAACCTCTGTGCCTGGCTGTACATTTCTTCACAAGAGAAATGTGTGTGTGTGTGTGTGTGTGTGTGTGCGCGCGCGCAGACTAGCTAGAAACTTTCTGCAAGGCAGGTCTGAGCTGGGGTCCTGGCACATGCCTGTTACCCTAGCACTCAGGAGGATGGGACAGGTGGAGCACCACAATTTTAAGGTGAGCCTGGGCTCTGTGCTCAAGGCCAGGCTGAACTATAAAGAAAGATGCTGCCTCAGCAAACAAAACCCAAGGCAGCCCTGCAGCCGTCCCCAGCAACACCTCCTTACCTGTAGGGCACTGGTTGGGGTCCCTGGCCTCAAGCGCAAGCCCCACCGGGAGGCCTCAGCCTGCCTTTGCAGCCATTTACCTGGCTGAGCGTCCTCTCTGGGCTCGGGCCCTGCTCCTGCCTGGCTTGCTACGTCCACCTGAGGTCTACCCGCTCCTCTTTGGCATTGCACAAGCACACGGTTAGCAGCAAATTCTAGCGGACCTTTTTCTTCAGGAAGCTCTCAGGCCCCCCAACCTCATGTCCATGCACCTGCACCTGCTCTTACCCCCGGGGTCCTCAGTGCATTCCCACAGTTGGACAGGTGTTTGTCACTTGTCCCATCCTCAGCCCACGTTCTCAGCACCATGGCCTGCCACCCAGCTGGGCTCCGTACATGCTTGCAGGATTCATGCTTCTCCACAAGGGTGAACACTGACTCGATTTTGCCACAAAGCTCCAAATGAACACAGCGGTTTTGCAAGCTGCTGCACTCACCATTCATTCTTGGAAGAATGTTCCAAATGCACCCGTGTGCATGCGTGTGTGCATGAGTGTGTGTGTGTGCACACGTGCGTGTGCGTGCGTGCGTGCCTGAACACGTGGACAGCGGGGACAGTTGGACTGTCAGGGGCTCCAGCTTAGCTGCCCCATGTTTGTGCAGCTTCTCTATGCTGTGTGTGTGCATGGGCACAAATACATAAATTCACGTGTGCACATACACTTTCATGTATTTACAGGTGTGTCTGCACACGCTGCTGATCCTGGACCTATCTTCTGGGATGTGAGCGGCTACCTCATATTGGTCTTGCCAAGCTCTTTCTCTCTGGTAGAACTTTTGCCTGAAGTAAAACAACTAAAGGAATAAACTACCAAAACCAGTAGTCACTTTTCTCCTAAATCTCTACAATCAATCTCAGAGATGTGTTTTTAATCCATAGGGCTTTGCCACAGATGTCTTTCATGTTTCACTGGGCACAATGGCACACACCTATAATCATAACACTCTGGGAGGCTGAGGCAGGAGGATCACAAGTTGGAGCCAAGACTGGGCAGCTTAGCACCTTAGCAAGATCCTAGCTCAAAAACCACAATAAGGGTCAGTGAGATAGCTCAGCTGATTAAGTGACTGCTTCAGCAAGCATAGGGATCAGAGTTCAAACCCCGGCACCAGATGCCTCGCTGGCCTAGACACTGAGCAACCTGAGCTAGCCACCAAGACCAGATATGTGGTGCACACCTATAACCCCAGCCCTGGGAAGGCTG
>PVJA010008430.1:43107-64553 GCA_004027025.1 Myocastor coypus
GTACAGCACATGCTTTGCATGCCTGAGGTCCTGGGTTCGATTTTTAGCACGAAAAAAAAAAAAAAAAAAAAAGCAAAACAGAATTCTTATAATTATAGGGTTAACTCTCAGGGAGTCTCAAAAAAGAAAAGCAGAGGTTCTCAGGCAAACATCGGCCTATAATTGCAAGGGGCGGGGGCGTGATTCAGAACATTGCTGGAGAAGGGAGCATCCACCCCTCTGCTGTCACCGCTGTCCTCTTAGCAGCACGGCCACTGCTGGTAGCCGAACACACAGCCAGGCCAGGCCATCCTCTCTGGAGCCTGTTGCCTGGGGTCCAGATGCTACGGTTGACTGTATCAAGTCTGCCAAGTATGTGTCAGCTTGTGGGGACCTGATGTGCCTGCCAGTCGAAAAGCATTTCTAAAGAGTGGCGCACCCCCATGGCTCTTGGAACCATTGGGGTGTTCTGCCCGTAAGAGCCTAGGCACCCAAAGAAATTCTAGAGTCATAGTACCCGAATTTCTGACGTCAAGTCCCATGCTCAGGCTCATCTAAGGAGTTATTTTTGTGCCCACAGCAACTATCCTTGTGGTAACTCTAGAGCTTTGACCTCTTTGGTGCCATCAGAACTGCCCCTGAGTATCCTTCCCAAGCACCATGTGGTTCCCCCAAAATAGATACAGTCACCTCAGTGCCAATAGGCACTGAACCAGGGCCTCCCATGAGCTACATAAAACCCAGATCCATAATTTGCACAACTTTCATGAAGTAATTAAAAGATAAATTAGAAAAGAAAAAACTTAGCTAAAAGTGACAGTAGGGACATGGGCATGATGGTGCATACTTGTAGTCCCAGTAACTGGGGAGGCGGAATGAAGCAGAAAGATCTCTTGAAACCAGGAGTTCAAGACCAGTCTGGTGAGACTCTGTTCTCAAATAATAACAACAGTGCACACCATATATAAGTGCTGACTGGGTACCAGGAACTGAACTAAGTGTATTTCATTTTTGTATCCGTCACTTCTCACTGCGAGCCTGTGGGGAAGGGACGTCATCAACTTCATTCTCTGCAAGCAGCAAAAGGAGACTTAGGCTAACAAACCACCCTGAGCTTTCAGTGTCCTTTGACCAGGAAGTCAGGATCTGGAGAACAACGTTATCAGGTTTCATTTGATGTCAATCTCATTTGCAAACACGAAAAGACCAGGGCGCTCAGGTACCACAGTAATATCCACTGCAGCTCCCATCCCTGGAAGTGGGTGCTGCTCCAACTCCTGCTCTGAATCTCACTGAATCCAGTCCCTATGCCTTAGAATACCAGCCAGGCTTTATTAATCTAATATTTTACTAGAATAAAATTTTAAAATGTAGATCAAGCACTTGTTCCCATAGTAGTAATATCTAACATTTATTTAACACTTACCAAGTGACAGGTAGTAAGGAATTTGAACCTAGGCAATTCAAGACCAGGTGAGTGGCCCTCAGGGTGCATGTGGGGCATGCCTGCAGCCCTTCCAGAGGGTCCCCAAAGCCAAAGTTACCTCCCAGTAATGCGGATCCCAGCCCGATTCCTGTTTCTTTTCTCTGGAGCCTGTCATCTGTGGTCCAGAAGCTGCTCCGTCATATGGGTCTTCCACAGAGCCAGAGCTTAGGGGAGCAATGCCACACTGGTGGTCAGGTTTTTTTGTTTGTTTGTTTGTTTGTTTTTTTGTTTGTTTGTTTGTTTTTGTTTTTTTTTTTAAATAGAGTGGATTTACTTTGGTTATTTTAACTTAGTTGCCAAATGCACACTTCAAAACATGTTTAGTTTTCAGTCTTTAAATTGATAGCTGTAGGCCAGGAAAAAACCTTTAAGATACTCAATGGTTTTTTAATGTTCCAGGGTCCTGGGCTTGCCCAGTGCCCAGCATTCCTGCTACCACAGACATGATGAAAATATGAACTTAGCACTGGTGGGGTGCAGGGGTGCCTGCCTGTAACCCCAGGTACTTGGGAGGCTGAGGCAGGAGGATTGAAGTTTGAGGCCAGTGTGGGCAGCATAGCAACTTAGAGAGACCCTGTCTCAAAGCATGAAAAGGGCTGTAGAGAGACGCCCTGGGTTCTACCGCTACCACACCCCCACCAAAACCCAAAACCAAAAAAACCGACAGCTTCAGGACCATAGGCTACTCCAGCAGACCACCCCCAAGGCCTGTCCAGGTCTGGTATCCTACAGGTACCTCCAACGATGCTTGGACTTACAAGGCAGGAGACTGACAGGGATGACACTCTTCTGTCCTTTGTCACCAGGGACTATGCTCCCTGCTCTATTCCTAGGAAACCTCTCACTTCTCCATCCTGGCCTCTTAATTAGGTTTTGGGGGTGGATTTATTTTGTTTTGATTTGTTTTGTGACAGGGTCTCATTGTTAGTCCAGGCTGGCTTCAACTCACAGATTCTCCTGCTCCAGCCTCCCGAGGGCTGCAATTGTAGGCGTGCCTTACAGCCTCTATCTGACCAGTGTCATATTTGTGAAATTCATTCCTATGATACACCAAGGTCCTTGTGGAAGGGGTTGGTGTGGAAAGTAATGTGGTTACCGCCCTGGAGATTTTCAGGGGGCAACAGGAGTGCAGCTCTTGAGATGTTGTGACAGAGTTCCATAAACAAGTGAGAGAAGACCCAGGCGCATTGTCCAGGATCCCGGCTCTCTGCGCAGTGGTCCCAACGCCAGGCTCTCTCCTTGTGCTAAGACACACAGGGGCTGCTTGTACTGCAGGGAGCTGGAGGAAGGGCTTCCAGTAAGCCTGAGGCCTGAGGATCTGCGGCGTGCAGCCAACAACCATAGCTTAGCCTGGCAGGAGCTGAGCCCACGCCTGGGTGAGCGGAGCCTGCTGGGAGCTGAGCAGCAGAGAGCGTGGGAGGAGGGCCGCAAGCAGCGGCTGCTTGGCGCAGCTGTGCTGCTCCTCATGCATATTCATGAGGGTTGTGTGGTGACTCATCCCACAGCTGTATCTCACCTAGCTTAGGCTGTCAAGAAGCTGGGGTGCACGCAGAGGGGCTTATAGCAGCACAGCCAGTTCCTGATGCAGCCCGCCTGGCTCTGCTGGGCTCAGGTTCTGCTTGCTGCAGTGCAGGAAATACCAGCACCACAGAGGCAGCCAGGGAATGGGACTCTTTTGGCCCAGGCTCACGAAGGGTGTCTGCCGCCTCCCAAGGCTCCAGGCCTGAGACACGGGGCATCCCATGGTGACCCAGACTTCCCTTCAGACCTATGATGTCATTCGAAGGCCAAGGCCTGGACCAGGGGACCAGCAAGGGGTTTCAGTGATGGGAGACAGGAAGAGAAGGGAGGGGAGGCAGGCACTGCGCCAGACATTTCATTTTAAAAGTAAACTTTCTGAGGCTGAGGCAGGCAGATTATAAGTTTGAGACTAGCCTGGGCAACTTATGGAAGAAGTGAGACCTTGTCTCCGAAGTAAAAATTAAAATACTGAAGACATGACTCAGTGGGTTCAATCCCCAGCAATGCACACACCACCTCAGAATCAACTTTTTGATTTTGGCATGAGTTACAAGCTAGAAGAAAGAAAGAGAAACATACAGGGTATGGACTGATGAATCCACATGGACAGCACAGTCTCTGTACCTAGGTCAAGAAGCAGAGTATCACCAGCACCCCCAGAAAATCTCCCCAGGTCCCCTGCTAAGCTCTTCCCCAATGGCACACCCCCATCTGACCCAACAGCATGGATGGGCTTGGAGTGTGTTCTGCTGCGTCTAGGCAGAGGAGGGACACACACTCTGCGTCCATTTCTCCGTTGGCACTGTCGTGCATGCGGTTTGCTATTTCTCAGGCCCCAGTAGGGTTCCACTGTGCTGTGCAAGGCCCCATGATTGGCTTCTCCCTCTTCTGATGGTGGACACTTGGGTGGTTTCTGGGGCTCAGCTATGGCAAACGGCGCTGTGTGCTCTACATGTGTCCTGGGCACTCCTGTCCTCTGGCAGCCCTCTGTG
This sequence comes from Myocastor coypus, assembly GCA_004027025.1. NCBI lineage: Eukaryota > Metazoa > Chordata > Mammalia > Rodentia > Myocastoridae > Myocastor > Myocastor coypus. Next base: position 47,086 of record PVJA010008430.1, read on the forward strand.
CATGTTCCTCTTGGGTAGCAACTGGAAATGGAAGGGCTGGCGTGTGTGGGTTACATTCAAGTGCACAAACATGGCCCATGTGGCTCCCTCGCAAAGATCCACTGGTGGCCACTTCCACCAACCGTCAAGCCACCAGTGTCCTGTTTCCTCCATTCCTTCTAATGGTTGGTACAAGTGCCTGAGACACCGTGCTAGTGTTATTTAGAGACAAAAGGTTAAAGAGGTGGACTTTAGCATGACAGCTTGGCTTCCCATCCTGGCTCTGCCCTTACCCTGATCCTGGGACATTGGCCACGTTCCCTGGTGGCCAGTGCCTCAGCTTCCTCTCTGCCAACGATAGCTCATTTTCTAAGGGCTCTGGTGTGTGGCTACTACTTCGTGCCCAGATGGGGTCCTTAGGGAGTCCTGGGGACACCTGAAGGCCTTCCCGGGGATGGTGCTAGCCCACTTCCCTTGCCTGTAGCCAGCTCAGATAGCCCGAATAGGCAATGGTGAACACCACCTTTGTGGAGGGAGTCAGGTCCAGATCAGGACCCACTGACTGAGAGTCCAGATTGGTTGGGGTGGAGGTCTCAAGAGAACAGACTGCTGTTCTGACACTGGCCTGGTAGCTTCTGCTATCATGACATTCTTAGCTCCTTTCCCAGGTACTGAGCCCCTGATCGCTTTGGTAGAGCTCAGGGTGACGCAACGGGAAAAGCACGTCTCGCGCACGCGGAGCAAAGACCAGAAATTGAATTGAAACAGCAGTTGGGCCAATGAGGTAGGTTTTTAAGTAAAGGAAAATTTGATCAATATTTTATTTCCTTATATTTTTAGAACTAATTATTTCCTCCCTGATTCAAGCTTTCATCTAGTAACTTCTGCCAAAGAAGAGGTTCTCTGTGTTTTAAACCAAACATTGCTCTGAGTTGCACTACATTAAAAATAAAAGTTTGACCTCACAGCAACTAACGGCATGGGAAAATAGAGGCACCATTCTTAACAAAAGCTGCATGAGTTGAACAGTGCCGGTAGACAGTTTCTTGAAGAAAACCAATGCTGACATTTGTAAGGCCAAAATACACACAAAAGATTCCCTTCAGGACTCCGGCCACCTGAGACAGAAGCACTTTGCATAGCATGGGCACAGAAGGCAAAGGAGACAGCCTGGGGAGTGACCAAGAGAGGCTCAGCCATCCCTCCAGCTCCCCCAGGTGCCTGGCCAGCGGACAACACCTGCCTCAGCTTCTCAGGCTTTCCCCCTGCTCTCGCCCTTGGCTCCCAGCATTAGAGCACCCAGGAGCTCTGCCATCTCCGCTGCCAGTCCAGCCTGTGGCAGAGGAGGTGCTACCTAGCAGATTCCAGCTGGTGACACTGATGTCCCAGCCCCCACTCTAATGCACTAAATCCATCCCTAGAAGGCTAATTCTTTGTCTTGTGTTAAACCCAAAGACTAAAATTCCCAAAGAGGGAACAGTTCTCTGAATTTTAGTGCTCACTATAAAGCCTAGGTAGAGATTGGTTTGTTGCTCTTATTACAGGAGAATTCCCAGACAGGTAACCAGGTAGAGCCGTTTCCCAAAATCAAGCGGCTGGTAATGATAGGGTCAGGACTAAAGCCCTGGTATCCCCACCGACATGCTGGCATTTTTATTAACTAACATTTCCAAGGAACCAGTACAGGCCATAGACCTCAGTGACCTGAGGATATTGATGTCATCAGCCCCATTTCACAGAAGAGTAAACTGAGGCTCAAAAGAAGTGCCTCATTGTTCATGGTAGCCCTTCCTTTTAAATAACACATGGAAAGACTACCTGCTTTGGGCTCTGGTTCTTTCTCCTGCCACCACCCCTACCAGTCATAGGTAGGGGCTTTCACAGAGTGGCACATGTCCATGAACCATAGATACGAGTCCTCTGTCTGGCTCCCTCCTCCTCGGGCCCTGTGCCTGTGGGTCAGGTGTACGCTCTGCAGAATGGAAGGGTGGAGGCACCCTGCAAGGAGAGGCTTGCCCTCTAGTAGGGACAGCTGTGACCACTGCTAAGAAGCCAGTGCCTAGCAGAGAGGCAGCAGCAGGGTAGGTCGGGGCTTAGGGCCACCAGGGAGGGCTTCATAGAGGCAGTGGCAGAGCTGAGGCCTACAGGAAAGCAGGCAGTACTCAGGGGCAGCCTGAGGCCAGGACTGACCCACAGGGAGCACCGAAACTTTGGTTGAAATGCAAATGTAATTCTGAGGCTTGGCTCAAGCTGCAGAACAGAGAGACATGCAGCTCTGGAGTGCTTGGCCAGGGGTCTCCTGCTCCCTGGTGTCTGGACAGGCGCCATCATGCTGGGACAATGCCCTGAGGTGTCCCATCTCCCATTGCATTTTACCCCAAGAAATGTAAGTTTAGGAGAAAACATGCAGGAAGGAGGCTGGAGACCCCCAGAAGGGGGCACCAGGCAGAAAGACTCATGTCGAAGAACCCCAGGCAGGCCATGGGTCTGAGTGACAGTGTCCTGTGCCCCTGTCCAGCAGCTGTCCTTATCCGGTGGAAAGGAAGATGACACAGGTCTCTGGAATGTGTACACTGCTGTCCTGCTCAGGTCCCCAGTCACTGAACGAGGTCTGGGCCTCTGGACCACAAAGGACCGATGAGTCAGATGGCTGGGCACCCAGAGATGCAGATCCTGGGGTGTGTTCACCCCCACAGAGAAGGGAATTCACAGCAGCACTGAGGGGGCAGAGGAGAAAGTACACAACTGTGAGTCACAGCTGAGCCCGCAGGTTGGGCAGAAGCAGAGGGCACACTGCACAGGTGACTCAGCACCCCTCCCCGGTCGCTCGGCCTGTTCCTGGTGAGGCAGGGAATTCCCTCTAATGGTGTCATGACAACTGGGTCTGTAGATTCAGTGGCATCCAAACAAGGTCCTGGCACCGGGCTGGAGAGGTAGCTCAGCAGTCTAAGTGCCTGCCTGGCAAGCACAAGGACCTGAGGTTAAACTCCAGTGCCGCCTGCCCATTCTGGCCCTGGAACCAGGTGGCTGTGCTGGAAGACCACCAAAATCAGATGTGGTGGCACACATCTGTAATCCTGGTGCTGGGGAGGCTGAGACAGGAGGGTCACTACAAGTCTAAGCTGCATAGCGAGACTCCGTATCAAATAAATAAATAGAGAAATAAATAAATAAATAAATAAATAAATAAATGATTAAAAAAAATAAAGAAGAAGAAAAGAAAGATCCTGGCTGCACTGGAAATATCTGCTCTGCAAAGAGGCTCTCAAAAGACAGGTGCAAGGAGCTCTTCAAACCCCACTGCACAAAACAAGCCACCTAACTTAAAAATGAATGAGGATCTGCACAGAGGCCCCCTCAGAGCACCTTCTGATGCCAGAGAAACCTACGAAAGGTGCCTTCCTGTCACAGGTCCCTAGTGAAATGCACATTAAAGCCACCACCGAGTAGGAGGGTTGCAGAGTGCTGGGGAAGGTGTGTGGCACAGGAAGTCCCACTCATGGGTGATGGGAACGTCCTGTATCACAGTGGGCCAAATGCAACTGTCTTACAAAACTAACTGTGCCCTTCCCATGGGACCCAGCCACCACACTCAGCTGGAATAGTCCTTGTATGCCCAGGGCATGTGAAAAGCTGCTCTAGAAATCCCTCATCCTCGGCCATCAAGAGTCACTTCCGACAAAGTCACAAGGCAGCGTGGATGACCACGGCCATGAGGAGAAAGTGACACCTTCCATCAGGCCACTCTGATGGCAATAGTGGACAGTGGTCTGTAAGATCTGTGGTCCACACAGCAGAAAGGATCCAGGACTCCAATCAGGGCCAGAAGTGTGGCAAAGTGTGGACCACCCTCCTGACCCTGGGCTATCAGCGCTCCCAGCCAGAAGGCGCCACCATCACCCTGCCCACGGCAGCTGATCCCCCACCAGCCATGCTCCTTCCCCACCCACACTGCCCAGCGCAGTCTCTGCCCACCCAGAGCAGCTCAGTGTCTGTGGCCCTCCGTGCCCATCTTTAGGCCTCACTGGGAATGCTCAACAGAGATGTGCAGAGGTGAAGGCTGAGAGGATGGGGTGGCCTGGGGGCCAGGGCAGGATCACACAGGAAAGCAGTGCTTCCTTCCCTGCCCTGGACCCCAGGCCACCCAGCACCGCACCCAGCCTGGCCCTGTCCCTCCTCTCCTCTCTCCACCCACACAGGGGCAGCCATGGAGAAGCCCTGGACCCACCTTGCCCTGGGTGTCCCACAGAGGGTGCTCCCTGCAGCCTGGGAAGCCTGCACAGGGACAGGACCCTGTGAATCAGGCCTTAGTGTGACCAGCTCTCCCTCTGGGCATGGTGGGGCCACCAGGAAGTTCTTCCTCTCTCTCCCAAACACCTGTGTTCCAGGTGAGCCAGAAAGAGGGGCAGAGGCTGTGAGCAGAGGGGAGCCAAGGCCCAGAGAAAGGTGGTGAAGCCGTGATGTGCAGGAACGCGCAGGGAACAGGAGGTGCTGAGCTCCACAGAGCCTGGTGTGCTGGGGTAGGACTGGGCCTGTACAGGCTGCAGACAGCTGCAGGTGGGGTGATCGGGAAGCACACAGCACTGGATACACTTGGCCACCTGCCCAGGGCTTCCTGTGCTACATGATTCACCAGTATGCAAACTACCAAGGTGGCACTAGTGGGTTTTAGTACAACTGTGCCACCACTCTTGGCCTGAGGGATACCTCAGGTAGGAGCCAGGCTGGGGTACATGAACCACCTGGGGGTCAGCAAAGGTGTCCAGCCAGGGACTCCAAATCTGAACTGATGCTCAGGGCCCCTCTCCTGCTCCTCCTTCATCCTGTCCTGTCTTCCAGGCCTGCAGGGAAGGGAGATGTTCTGGAGACATGAATCACACACACAGTGATAAGCAATTGCACAGTTCTATTCCCAGAGCTGCTGCTTTATCCCTGAAGTCACAGATGTCACCAGACAGCCATCTCCAGCTTTTCAAGCCAAGGATCCTGAATCTTTGACCATTAGCTTGTGGCCCAACAGAAACAGCAACATGCATCCGTTGGGAAATCAAAGCCCAGCATGGAAGGGAGCAGGTGTCAGTGAACTTCAGCACACAGAGCCACATCATGAGGTGGGACATTGGCCTTTCTCCCTGGCCTCCCACAGCCCGAGGTCCTGTGGTGCTGAGCTCCAAAGGTGCTTCCTGGTCACCTCAGATGGAGTATCTCCCTATGCTCCTGGGATTTAAAACACAGCAGTTGAGCTACCACATGGCTACATTCTTATCCAGGGGGAGCATGGGTCAGATTTATAGAGCCTCCACCCAGATTAAACCCAGTATTCTAGTGAGGCTACCAGATGCCCATTCTGCAAGCCCAACTCCTGTGGTTGGGATTATAAAATATTGTGCTTTCTGTTTCTAGTGCAACCGCCAGGCCCCAGTCTGTTTCTAGCTTGTGGGCATTGAAGCTTTCTACTTAACAAGGCTTACTGCTTCCCCTCGAAGGATTGTCCTGCTTTACTTATTTTCCTTACTAGAGAGTGGTCATAGGAGGTAAGGAGTAGCATCTGTCACATAGCCACTGAAATACTCAGATCCACTTCCTGCCTGTGAATAGTTACTCTTCCATAGTTGCTGGGACAAATACCCGACACCCAAAATGAAGGAAGGAAAGATTTATTTAGCTCACAGTTACTGGAGGTTTCAGTCCATACCCATCTGGATCCAAGGCAGAGAGGCACATGGCAGAGAGCAGCAGTTCATGGCAGCAAAACAGCGACCATGGCGACAGAGGCAGGGGAGCAGAGAGCAACAGCGTGAGTCTGTCTTTGTCTCTCTATATTACATTCAGGTTTTCTGCCTCAGCTTATCCACCCTAGGCCACATCCATAATCCCAAAGGACTCAGACCCATAGTCCCATCAGTACTAAAACACATAATAATGCCAGTGGATCATGAATCAAGTCTCCAACTCTAGAAGTCCCCACCCCATGATTGCATGAGGCTTTGTGGGGGACAACTAGACACAAACCATAACAGTGATGTTCAGACCACTGATATTTACCGGTCCTCTGACCTAACCTCTTTTGGATCCCTTGGCTGGGGATCCCCTAGGTGCACAGACGGGGGAGGAAGATGCTCCACAATGCCCTACGGTGTCATTGAGGGAGCAGTGCTGTGGGACGGGAGCCACCACTCACCTTGAGGACCCAACGGTGGTATCGAGGGATGGGGAGCTTCTCTTACTTTGTGTCACTATGGCTTAGTTTTCACTAAGGACTTGTGAAACATGGTAAGGAAAACTGGAAAGGGTATGGCTGAAAAGTCTACCAGAAATAGAACAGTAATGTGGACAGTTTTTATAAAAAGATTTTTTTTTTTTTTTTTTTTTTTTTTTTGCCTTTTTGAGACAGGGTCTCACTATGCAGTTCAGGCTGGCCTTGAACTCACTATGTAACCCAGGCTGGCTTTAAAGTCACAGAGATCATCCTCTTTGAATTTCTTGAGTGCTGGAATTATAGGCATGAGCCACCATGCCTGGCTTAAAAAGAACTTTAAGGTAATGCTCATATTAGCTTCTGATTGCTGTTATAATAAATGACTACCATTGAGCAGCTTTAGTGACATGAATGTATGATCCTACTCTCTTGGATGCCAGAAGTCTGAAGTGATTCTTGAAAATCAAGGTATTGAGCTGGTCTTGGTGGCACATTCCTATAAACCCAGCACTGAGAAGTCTGAGGCGGGGAGATCATAATTTCAAGCCCAGACCGGGCAACTTAGATCATGTCTCAGAATAAAAGAGGCTATGACATAATTCAGTGTGAAGGCCCTATGTTGAATGTCTGCAGCCCACATAGACATAGATGTGTGCTTGTGTGTGCGTACACAGACACACACACACACACACACACACACACACACGCACACACACATGCACACAAAGATGAATCAATAGATAAAACTATCAGAAAGTGGCTTGGGGGTTGCACAGCCTGGAAGGATGAGGACTTTGCTGCATGGAGTAGGGTGCAGATACAGAGATTGGAGAGAGCATGCCCCCACTGGAGTGCCTGCGTGTGGCTGGCGTAGGGAGCTTATTTGTGCCATGACCTTGCCCTGCAGTGTGGTGACAGAGACAGCGGCAACAACTCTGACCCCACACAGTGGCATGTCCCATCTGTGCAGCTAAGCCCTACACATCAACACTGCGCTTTGCAGAGATGACCCAGACAGGGCATGGGAGCCCTCCAAGGGCCGGTTGCCTCCTTGTGCAGCCCACGCCATGCTCCTGGGGTTGGCTTCTGGGGCAGTAAGTGCTTACTAGAGAAACAACACAAAAGGTACAGGTGTACAAGATTGGCTTGCTGTGGCCACCCACAGAGCCTTTGTGGAAGAGGCTGCAGAGGGTCTATCTGCACACTCGAGAACGAAGGATCCAGCCAAAGGCCTGGAGCTCCCTGTCACGTCCTGTGTAAGTAAATCCACATCAGGAGGTCAATGGGTATGGCATGGAGGCTGAGGAGTCTTTGCTGGGAGCCAGGAGATGACATCCAAGGTGAAGGCAAAGACTAAGGCTCTCCCAAAGAAATAGAAGCAGATCTGCCCTTCCTCCCTTCCCCTTTATGCCATCCAGGCAACAACTGCCCTAGGGTGGGTCTTCTACACCCAAGCACATGGAATTGCTGAGCCAATTTAACTGAGCTTCTCTTACTCAGGTTGACATAGCCAGCCAACCATCAAGGGGGCTCATGGAGACATAGAGCCTCAGGCCCCACTGAACCCCTAGGACCATGTGTGTGACTGAGACTTGGGACAGGGTGGTCTAAGGCATGTCCTGATGGCCACTGAAGGGTGGTCTGAGAGCAAGAAGGGACATGCAGGTCGGTGGAAAGCTAGGGTGGTGGTTGGCAGTTATGTGCATGGCTGGCCTTTACCCTCCCCAGGTGCTATCCCCTACCTGGACAAAGGCTTAGGACTTGCACGCAATGTGACGTGGGAGAAGGCACCTTGAGTGAGAGAATTCTAGCATGGCTAGCATCAAATGACAGTGACTGTTGGTTGCCCCAGGTTTCCTGTTTCAGTGAGGATTCCCAGGGCTCAGCCAAGGTCACAAAGTCTGTCAGCAGGAAGAAAGGGAGGGAAAGTGTCTTGTTACTTTCTCATCGCTGGAACAAAAAACCTGACACGTTTAAGTTAAAGGAGGAAAGGTTTATTTTAGCTCACAGGGTAGAGGCGTCTATCTGTAGTAGGCTAGTAGTAGGCAGGACAGAATGGCCAAGGAGAGACAGTCCATGGCAGGGAAGGCAGGCAGTAAGCCCTTCTTCCTCCTCCCTTTCTAGTTCATCCAGGCTATAAGCCTATTGGTTGGTGTCACCCACACCCAGGGTGGTGTCCCCTGTTCAGTAACTCCATCACCCTCACACAAAACTAGGCTAATCCAATCAGTGAACTAATCTAGTTATTACATAACAATGACCCCGTGTCGTGAACCCTTGATTCAGTCACCTCACAGAAGCCCCACCTCTGAACATAGGATGCTTTTGGAAAGAGATCTAGATACAAGCCATAACAGGATGAGGGTCTCAGGGAGAGTTTATGGACTAGATACTGTGCACTTATTTTCTTTTGTCCTGAGAACACCCAGTGATTGGCCACGTGTCCACTTCAGAGATGAGGAAGTGAAGCTTGGTATTGATGGAATAAACTTGGCTGGTGACTCAGGAGTTGCAGCTAGATCTTCCTGGCTCTCAAACCCTTGCGTAAGCACCATGTCACAGGTGCCCCACAGTTCCTGGTCCCCATCAGGAGGCCCTCTAGGGACCTGTGAGCAAAACACCATCAGGCACAGGTAGATGTTGTCTTACACTGCTCTTCCAACCATGAAATTATGTGTCTAGCTGTGGATACGCTGAACAGCATTCCCAAAATGGATCTGTCTTGTCCACACCTGTGATACCTGTGGATATAATCTGATTTGGAAATGGCCTTTCGATATAAGTAGATTAAAGACCTCAAGATGAGATTATTGTGAATTAGATAGAGTAGAGTCCCAAATCCAGTGACCGGTGATATCCTAGTACAAGAAAGAAAAGGTTTGATACACAGAGAAGGGGACAAGGCCACGTGAAGACACACAGACAGACAGACAACCTGCTCTTCTGAACCCTGCGCTCTTCTGATACACAATGGAGATTCAAGACCAGGGAGCCCCTACTCCATGCCCATTGCTCCCCATCCCCTTCCATCCCACTCCCAGCAGGTGCAGAGCAGAGAACTGGCCTGGGCAGAAGGCCCCGACCTCCAGATCCATAACCCTCACGAAGAGTCCACACTCCTGGAGCTGCTTTCTCCATGCAGCCAGCACAGGCCAGTGGCAGGAAGGAGCCAAGTATCCCAAATGCAAGATGGGGGCCACACCAGTCATCAAACCACCCCAGAGCACTGCCCTCTCCCCTAGCCAGCACATTAACCTAATGGCATCAAGTTGTCCCCTACCTTCAGGTCACTACTGAGGACGCCGGGGGACCCTGGCACTGCTACTTCACAGTAGGGGCTTCCCTGACCAATGGCAGTGCCCAGTTGAGACCTGTGTGGCCTGCTCAGGAGGGACCAGAGGCTGAGCCTGGCATTCATAGGAGCCACGGGCTATGGAGTGAGCAGGACCACATTGATGGAGACCAAGCTCTAGAAGGGGCCCCTGCCCTGGAGACCACCCTGGCATGGGCAGCCAGCCCACCACCCTGCCTGGAAGCCCCCACAGTGCTGTTGTCTGTGCTGCCCCCTCCTCCAGCCCCAGGCAGTGCAGCCTCACCCTGATGGTTTCTACTCTACTCTAGGGAATTGGGTCCAGGTGAGGGACATGCCCTCTGCAGCTTCCACACGGATCTATCCCATGCCCTTCTTTCTCTCCTGCTCCTGGGCCTGGATGGCCTTTATTCCACTCAAGACTGCTCCCTATGAGAAATCAAGTATCAAATGTGAGCCCAGATGTGGCTGGGACATCCCCTGCCAGAAGCCCAAGCCCCTACTAGAAGCAGGATCTTCAGGAATTGTCACCCAGTGCCTTCTTGGACAAAGGGTGATTTGGCCTGGGCTGTAATCCTGGACTATTGACTTGATTAACACTTCATGGTGTCTGTGAGTCATTTACATTTATAGAGACACAGTTATGAAGAATTAAAGTTTTAATTGCTTCAAATTGCTCCTCTTCTTTTTCCTTCTCCTCCACCTCTTTCTCTTCCTCTTCCTCTTCCTCTTTCTTCTTTTTTCCCTTTGGTTCAGGAAGTTTTTATCTACTGAACTGTTTCTCCATGTCTTGGGACCAGAGTCACTCAAAAACTCAGGAAACATGACAACACAGTGTGGGGAGGGCCTTGGGCGTGACCAGGTGACACCAGAAGGCATGTGAAGGGTACCATCCCTGCTGCAGCTCGGGAGCAACTGTGGCATAGGACAACGACCCACTGTATTACCTTCCTCTTTCAGTGAAGGTAACATCTTGGGAAAGCAAGACCAAATCTATACTTGGAGAGCTTCGGGCAGGAGGCCCCTCCAGCCTTTTAGATCAGGGAAGCTAACACACGGGGCAGTGTTTGTCCTGTGTGCTGGCTTCTGGGGAAGTGGAAGGTGGGAAGCCTGCATTGGAGGGCCGCTGAGGACTCGCCTCAGTAGCTGGGCTTCCCCAGTGTCCTGGTCACTTTCTCCTTGCTGGACACAGTACCAGGCACCCACAACTTGAAGAAGGAGGGGTTTCACTTGGCTTAGGCTTCCTGGGGACCCAGTCCATGGTCAGCTGGCTCCAAGCAGGAACGTTACAGTTGAAGGGTGTAGGGGAACAAAGCTGCCTGGCTCATGGCAGCCAGGGGCAGAGCTGGAGAGCAGCTCCACAGAGGAAAGGGACACATATAGGCCCCAAGGCCTTCTCCACAGCACACTCAGACACACCTGGAAGCGTTCTCCCACAACCCCTGGGCAGACCCCAAGGCAATCAAGGTGACCCTCCCTGGGCCCTAACTGCCTCACCCACCCAGCACGGCTAAGCTTGCTCTATGTGCTGCTGTTCAGAGAAATGCATGTGTGGTGTTTGGTGTTCTGTACCACACTATATATAACTGCTCCTCTTCATGTGTGTGTGTGGGGGAGTGGTACTTCAACCAAGTGTTAGTTCAGTCTCTTGGATCAGTCCTTCTTCCACAGGAAATTGTCAGAACATTGGAAGCCTCTGAATCTCTGCTCTGATTGGTGATCAAACCAAAGGACCCCATTTTCCAAAGCCTATTTGATTTGTAGCTATGGGATAAGTATATTTTTAGAAGAAAATAATTATACTACATCAATGCAAAGTGTTGCACCATGAAAAACACGTAACTGGGAAGTGAACCATTTCGTTTTGTTTTGTTTTCTGGTAATGAAAATTAAACCATGGTCCTTGTACTGAACTACAACCTCACTCCTTTTCTAATTTTTTTTTTCAGATGAGTTCAGTCTCATTAAATTGCTAAGTGGCCCAGAATGGGCTCAGCTTCGCAGATTGCTGGGATTACAGATATGCACCACCACACGTAGCTTGAAGAGTAAGCAGCTCTTTTAACTTCTTAGTGGAGCAGGGCTTTATCAAAACAAGCCTATGACATTCTAAAAAGTTGTAATTGTGTATTGTGCTACATTTATCAAGAGTTGTCACAGATTTATGACATTGGCCATTCAAAACTGTGACAGCTTGTTTAACAATGGTATAGATATAACTGTACATTTCATGTGAACGAATGTCTTCTTTTTAAATCCCATCCAGTGTGCATGAAAGTGCTCACAACGGTTTCCCATGGCATTAATTTTCAGTATTCTAGAAGCCTCAAATGTACAGACCAAATGCATCACGGGGAGTTTAACTGGATGTGTCATCCTAAGAAATACGGCCATTTACTTCAACAGATTCTTGAACACTTTTGTAACATAACATACTCTTTTAAAAACAAGATAAAGGAGCCATTCTAGAATAGAAACGGTTCATGTCTCGGTTCAAATGATTTTGAATGGGAGGTGGGCAGGGGCTTCCTGGAATTGTGATGGAATGAACCCAGCAAAGCAATTCAGCGTGAAAATGAAGGAAACAAGCGTGCGGAAAACACACTTTAGATTTCAGAAGCATTTCATGTTATCCCAATGCATGAGAGACTCTGAACCATTGGATTTTTTTTTTTTTTTGGCTTTTTGAGACAGGGTGTTGCTATGCATTTCAGGGTGGCCTTGAGCTCACTTTTGTAGCCCAGGCTGACCTCGAACTTGCACTGATCCTCCTGCCTCAGCCTTATGAGTGCTGGGATTACAGGCATGCGCCACTACACCCGGCTCCATTGGATATTTTTGCAGAACATTTTCAACTGCTGGTCATGGCCTCCTCCTTCTCTTCCTACTCCTCCGCCTGCTCTTTCTCTTCTTCCTCCTCCTCCTCCTCCTCTTCTTTCTTCTTCTTCCCCTTCTTTCTCCACACCTTCCTCTTTCTTCTTTTCTCCTTCTTCGACTTGGACTGAACTACATGCCCAGTCCTTTGGCACTTTTCATTTGTGGCAGGGTCTTGCTGAGTTTCCCAGGCTGGACTAGAGCATGCTGCCCTTCTGTCTCAGCCTCCCAGAGTGTGAAACACAATCACAGTACTTGACAAAAAAAAAAAAAAACAAGAACGGGGCTGGGGAGATAGCTCAGGGGCACAAGTGCCTGCCTGGCTAGTGCAAGGTTCTGAATTCGACCCCCAGTTCCCCTCCTCCCCCCCCAAAAAAAAGAACAAAACAAGGAAGCAGCCATGGCACAAGTCTTGTCTGCTGCGTGGCATCCTGGGAGCCATGAGGGGACACTGTTTCTGTCACATCATGAGAACACTTGACCACCCTACTTTATTAGAAGATGTGAAGCCCTTCCATCCAAGCCCACAAACAATGAGAAAGGCAGAATCTGGCCACAGCAGCATGTTTATGTAGCTCCCCGAAACGGAGGGACCTTGAGTCAGTTGCCTCCCTGTCCTTCCTGCTTTTCTCCTAACTGTCACAGAGTGTGAAGTGAGTGAGAGGACGCAAGGTGTGCTCCTCTCTCTGCTGGAGGATTGGAAGCCCGAGCGGAGTCCAGGGCAATGCATCCAGGGCCCAAGCACCTAGGACAGCGGCCGCATTGTCACTGCTACCAGGTGCCCTATATGGGGCTCTGGTCAAAACCATGTACAACCTCACACATAGACTTGAAGAAGACACCGGAACCGGAAGTGTCTGAACCAGAAGAGCTGGAACGGGAAGAGCCGGAATCCATTGTCAGTCTGAGACAACGTCAGTCTGAGACAATTGTCAGTCTGAGACAGCACCATGTTTCCATCCACCATCCCAAAAGCATTCCCAAGAAACGATAATTTCATTAGAATGGGAATGTTTCCTTATTATTTTTGTTTCCGAAGTCAGGAGTCGTGACAGTGGTCAGATTCCCATCGAATGACCCAACTTTCCATCAGACCTTGGGGTTCTTTTTCTCTGGCCTCAATGGCTCCTCTCTTGGAAGATCGTGGGATTCCATGGGAACAGGCAGAGAATCGCTGAGAAAAACACGCACAGTGCTCCTGTAATGTGAGGACCAAAAGCTGCCAAAAAGGCAACTAGGATGACAAAAAGCATTTCCCCTCAGTCCCTCCCACACATGTCTCTCTGGCTCTAGGCCAACAGAGGACTGTAGAAGAGGTTGTCACAGTCCAGGGCTATATACGAGGGGTTCTGAGACCCAGTGACCCAATGACCACAGGAGAGCCACATGCAAGAGCTGGTCTTCCCAGCCATGCGTGGGACTTGGGCCCACACTGACTGCAGTGTGGGACAAGGACAAGGCCTAATTCAGCCACAGAACCAAAGATCAGTGACCACTCTGCCTACCCGCATTGCCACGTGTGTGTGGGAGGGGAGGCCTGGGACCACAGCTGCTGCCACCAGGGGGGACTGATGACCTCCATGGCAGATCTCGGTCCCCATAGCTCTGGACTCTCCAGGTCCCAGGTCCAGGTGTCCACAGAATTGCCTGTTCGCCCCTGGACTCCCACTCAGGCCTCCCTCTGAGTTCTGTGTCCCAATTTCCTCTTTTTATTAAGACTCTGATCACACTGGGTGAGGGTCACCCGTGTGACCTCATTTTAAGACTTCCTCTTTAACGACTATCTCCAAATACAGTCGCGTTCTGAGGTCCTGGACTCGTGCCTTGGCCCCGTGAGCATCTGGTTTCCCATCCCTTCCAACAGTCCCGCCTTAAAACGACTATTATTTTGAACGGTTACGCCTGTCATATTTAAGATTCCAACACAGCCAGCGTTGCTTTCCTAATACATCCCTACTGCGGCCGCTCTTTCCCCAGGAAAATCAAGCTACTTCTTTCAGCTCTCTCCTCTGGAGGCCACCACCCTCCCTGTCTTTCACTTTGGGGCCAGCCCTTCCTCTCGTCCCCCACAGGAAGGGCTTATATCCTCTCTGCGACCCTTCCTCTCCCACTTGCCCCGCACCTCCTGCCACGCACGGCTCCCGGCACGGCCTGCTCCCTGACTCAAGATCGTCTGCACGGGGTTAGTAGAATACCATAGTCACTTTTTGTTTTATTTTTTACTTAGTACAGGGTCTACAGGGTCTCAGTACACAGATCAGATCGGACTCGTAGTGATCCTCCTGTTTTCAGCCTCCCAAGAGCTGGGATTATAGGCACGGGCCGCCGTACCCCGTCTCTCTACTCACTTCTTTACTTGTTCATAGGATTATTTCTTTGATTCTGGGGTTTATAAATATCTTTAAAACGCATTTCCCATTTAGAAAAAAATAATATGCAGCTCGCCATTTACGTGCATTTAATTTTCAGAGCTGCTGTTGTCTATGTGCTATAAATAGAAATGCCGTTATGGAAAACAGAGCGCCGCACACACAGCGATGCCTTTTTTTTTCCGTAGGCTGCTGGTAGGCTGTGGCACTCTGGCTGGGGAGCTTGAGTCTTTCCAGGATTCTGTGACCAGCTTAAGTCGTGGAAAGAATTATGGCTGGAGTACCGCTGCGCTAGCCCACCCTCAATGTAAGGTATTTCCTGGCACATTTGGGGAGGTGAGTTTAGACTTGTGATCCATGAGTTCTGTTGAGTCAGCACTGCAGCTGCAAGGAGGATTTGGGGGGCACAGATGGGTATGCCTTACCTTTCATCACAGATGTCACCTCTGCAGCTCTTTCCCAGCTCTGCCCATTCCAGGCACTTCCCATTGTCCCCGCCACCCACTCCTCTGGGCCTCCTGCCCTGAGGTCCTGGGGTGGTGCCTCTGTTTCCTGTGCCCTGTGGCCTGGCTCCTTCCTGCACCTCCGCTTTCCTTAGGCCACACCCAGCTCAGATCTCTCTGCTCTACTGAGATTCCCCACCCCACCCCAGGCTCAGCTCCCACATCCAGCTAAAAGAGTTTTCAGAGGTAGCAGCTCAGTGTGTGGATTGCATTTGTTTTAAGTCTCTCTCTCTCTCTCTCTCTCTCTCTCTCTCTCTCTCGGTGACTATTTGCTTATAGAAGGGTCTCACTATGTATTTCAGGCTGGCCTTGAAGTCACTATATAATCCAGGCTGGCCTCCAGTTCATGACGAGATCTTCTTGCCTCAGCCTCTCAGATGCAGGGATTATAGGTGTACACCACTGTGCTGGAATGTTTGTAACCTTCTTAACCCTCAAATTTAATATGTGGTTCATACATCAGCTCTATTAACTTTCTCCTGTAAATGGGCCAGATTTTATGGCTCTTCTGTAGATCTACTCCTTGGTTTTTCTTTTCTAGATGGTGTGACCCGAGTTCCCGAGCCACCCCCAGGATGGCAGAAATGGCCACAGGTGTTGAAAACAACACATCTGAGCCCTGTGTCTCAGCCACTCTTCTCTCATTGCTGGGATAAAATGCCCAACACCCAAAATGCAGGAAGGGAAGATTTATTAGCTCACGGTTTATGGAAGTTTCAGTCCCTAATTAGCTGGCTCCAAGGCAGGGTGGCACACGCCAGAGGGCAGCAGTTCATAGTGGCAGAAAACAGAAACATAGCAAGAGTAAAAGGGAGGAGTAGCTGCAGCAGTGGCTACAGAGAGCGAGTCTGTCCCCCTTAAGCTGCATTCAGGCTGCCTGCCCTAGGCTGGGAACAGTGCTCACACCTATAATCCCAGCAGCACTCATACCCATAATCCCACTGGATCATGAGTTAATCACAAACTCTAGAAGTCCAGCCATGACTTCATGAGGCTCTGAGGGGGCAGCTAGACACAGACCACAACACCCTGCTTGGCAAGGGAGACATGGCCTCTGGACACAGTTTCTGTGCTTGTTTGGCACTGGGCTCTCCAGCCCAGCAGGGGCTCTGTTCTAACCAGACTCTTTTGCTTCCAAGCCTAGCAAGAGCTACCTGTGCTCACAGCAATCAGCCCTAATTTTTCAAAAGACAAAATATTATTTTTCAAAGAGAGATCAGTTCTGTATTAGTTACTTTTTGCTTGTTGCTGGGACAAATACCCAACACTCAAAATGAAGGAAGGAAAGGTTTATTTAGCTCACAGTTCATAGAGGTTTCAGTCCATATTCGGCAGGCCCAAGGCTGAGTGGAGCAGGGCAGAGAGCATCCAGTTCATGGCAGTGGAACAGCAACAAAATGGCGGCAGAGGTAGCCAACCAACACAGCAGCAGAGCAACAGCAACAGCTAGAGCTCCAGTCTGTCTCTCTGTCTCTCTTTATATTACATTCAGGCTCTCTGCCTTAGCTCCCGCCCTAAGCTACACCCATAATCCCAGAAGTACTTCCACCCATAATCCCATCAGTACTAAAACCTATAATCCCAGGGATCATGGATCAAGTCTCAAACTCTAGAAGTCCCCACGCAATGACTCCATGGGCCTTTGGGGGGACAACTAGACATAAACCATAACATTCCGCCCCTGGACCCCCAAAGTCTCATACATATCCCTTTTTACAAAAGACATTTTAGTCCATCTGGAAGCATTGCCAAAGTCCCAATAGTTTCAGCATTGCTGAAAAGTCCAAATCTCACGTTTCCTCGAAGATCCAAGGCAAATTTTCATCTGTGTGCCCCTGTACAATACAAGAGTCAAACATATCCAACATTCAAAGGCATAAGATAAACATTACAATTCCAAAAGTTGCAAACAACAGGGTAATACAAAACACTGGGACCAACACATGTCCAAAATCCAGCAGGGAAAACATTAAATCCCATAGTTCCAACTGGAGAATCCAAAGCAGTCTGCACTGAGTTGTGAGCATCATGCAACTCTGCTCCTATAGCACTCTTGGTGATAATTCCCATGGCTTCTCTCTTAGGCTGGCTTTGCTCCCTCTTAGCACGATCCACATTCTTGGCTTTTCCAAACTTCTGCGGTTTCCACTGAATTGGCTTCTCACTCTCTGCTTCACACACTGCCCTCTCAGGAGCACACTGCCTGGCCTCCCAGGCCTTTTTCTGAAATCGAG